>JABSTQ010006508.1:0-88704 GCA_013358835.2 Ixodes persulcatus | reverse complement strand
AAAGGGTCGTATATCCTCCTAAAGGGAGGAACGCTCTTGATACATATGTTCCTTCAGAAAGGGAGAAACGTTTGCCATAAAGCATGGAGCAAAAGTTCCTCCCGTCGCCTGCATCACATTATGCGGCCACGAATCGAGCAAATCGAGCTCAATAGGCTTAACGAGAACACTAAGTCTATGTACGGGGCCAGAAGAGCAGCAAATAAAAACGTAAACACGAGCTTTCCCCGAACTGTATTTATTTCCAAGCCGGCTTCCCCCTGCAGTAAAGAAACTTACGTTTCGAAAGCATGCAGTCACTCAGTCTTCTCATCGTCAGCACTTGCGATGTTAAAACGAGACAACCGGCACCCAGTTCGCGCACTTTATGTCTTACCTTTGCTATTCCTCTCGAGCCACAATTCCTTCGTCAATCGTTGCGTCACCGCACATCACGGAGGAGTGATAACCATTCGCCCGCGAAACTAAACGCCGCTTCTTAAAGAAATCAATACAAGCAGCCCCTTGCTCATTTCAGCACGGTAACACGAAATTATGGCGTAGCCGCGTAGCGTAAAAGGAGGTTAAATCACTTGCCACCAGATGGCAGGGTCAAGCAGAGTAATTGCAAGTAGCTAGGCTAGGGGGCGCTAGGTACCGGCCAATTCATGTTCTACAAAAAAGTTTTATTTTTTCACGCCACCATAGCGGTTCGGGATCTTTGGGAGCCCATATTATCAGCTGAACTTACACTGAGCGCATACACATGCATCGCACATACAAACATCAATACAACAGCACACCAACCCGATCACTACTCCCGAGCTCTGCGTTTCAGTTTTTTATACTGGTCGTTTTGAACGTACGGAATTTCTCGGTGACTCCCTAAGCAATAAAAAATATTCACAGCATGTTGATTTTTTTCCCAGCAATGTCATACATCTGAGAGTATTTTTAATGGCTAAGGGGATGAATCTCTTATTAAAAAGAAAACGCTCGATCATGCCGTAATTATTTGAAAGCCAATCAATCGAGCCGCTCCAATGCAGTTCTAAGCCATGAGTTCGTTTCCCCGCACGGCACTTCGTAGTCATTATTTATATTGTAGTGTTTGTTTTTCTACTTGTGCTGTTCGCGCACGGCTGCAATTGCCGTCTTGAATTAATCTCTGTAGAGCAGATATTCACCCAGCTAGAAGTGATGCTTCACGGGCAGAGAAATCGCTTTTTGATCAACTTGAATGCAGTCAAAGCCGCTACTTGCGGCAAGTGTACGGAGCTATGCCAGCTACGCCGTGGCGAGCTCGAAAACTTCTAGCGCTCATTCCAGCGCGCCACTTGGAGGGCAGTTTCTCCAGGAACCGTTGTATATTTAAACAGCAAAATAAGTGATAGCTTTTGTTTTCGATTTTACCTGTTTTTTCTTATTTTTAATGCTAAAATTTCATTGTAAATATACATACTTTCCGTCATAATTTCGTACTGTCCAGTCTTTTCCCCAGAGCGCAATCTCTCCCGGGGACCGACAGTCACATTGGCCACTGTACGATAGGAGCTTACCGTTCAGACCAGCGTTCCAACATGACTGTCCGCACGTCGATCGACTGCACCTAATTCCTCAAGTGGTCTGAAACTCTTTAATGTAAAGCGGAATGTCAACCTGTGACACCCCGCCCCCTCCAATCAAGGCCCGACCAGCGGCATCAATGCCCGACAGTTTACGTCATCTCATCTTGTTGTTACACCACTGATACGCGAACACACGGTCACATCGGCGATAATTCCAGTCTTTTGTTCACTACGCACAACACTGCCATCACGATGTAGCTGCTATGTTGCTGTCACGCAGAAATACAGAACCACGTTGAACGCCGGTTGGCACTCGGCACGGGAAAACAGAACGGAATTCAGCACGGAAGGCACCCAGGCAGCCGGCACGAAAACCTGCCTGCCTTGGACGTAGTTCCTGCGATTTCCATAACGTCGAAAACGTCGACACAGTTCCGCGTTGTTCCGCTACTGTAGTTTCGCGTGGCAATCCAGAAACGGCCATCTTAACCAGTGTACGTAGCGCTGCTGGCACTGCTCCGGAACTTCGCTGTTTCTAGCGGCTTCGTGTGCTCGTTTGATAAAATTAGTGGTAAAAACGTCAGTGCAACCGAAATGTTCTGCACGTTTGGACTAGAAGACGGAATTACAGGCGGCCTTCGCTACCACTGAAGCTCAATCAACTTAACAACATTTATTAAACAACGTGCGCGACGTGCTCGAAAAACGAAACCGAAAGAAGATGAGTTGGGAGGGCGAAAGCTTTCTCCCGTCTGCCTGGAGAAGGAGGAAAACGTCTCGTTCCTCCCTTCTTCTCATGTCCGCTTGGAGGCGCGTCAGTATAAGTGAGGACGACGCGCCGTTGCTCCCTTTTTCCTCCATTTTTTTTTAGAGTGCACGTACTAAAAGAAAGTCATAGCGCACAAAAATTTGTAACTTAACCAGTGGGTCAGATTGATACCGGACACGGCGTCGGCGGTACGCATTCGGGGACATATATGGAAAAGAAATTTCCCGCATTTGAATTTAGTGGTCGTCGGGATAACAAGGTTATTTTGCTGATCTTAGGTTTTCCGAAAACTCGTTGGTTACGATTGCCGGACGGCTTCTATCAAATGCTGCAGGCACACCGGGATATAACCTTATGTGCATATTGGAATTTGATACCCGAACTATGAGATTGCGGAATAAATTCATAAGACTCAAAGAACAACACACTGGTGGCGGAAGAGATTGGAAATATAATACGTAGACTTTGCATAATGATCAATTCGAGATCGCCCGCTTCTAAGGGACGAGCTGAAACATCGACAAGGTTGTCATCAAGATAAAAGGGCAAATCATGGAGACAGAATTAACATTTATCATGTTCAATTCTCATCTTGCAGACCCGCCACCTAAGCACGCGGATAACGCTTAATATTTTTTTAATACTTGATTGTCTTTACACAGCACCCATTTTGTGTAAGAGCACTGTGATCCTCAAAAGCAATCTTTACCAGCAAGTCACATGCAATTCATATTCACTGACAGTTTAAGGAACGCAGAGAGTGGCGAGCTCCGTTCATCTCATTATCGGTTCTCAGCCAATAAGATTTCGTGATTAGACGATAAGAATAGAGAAGGACCAATCACGAAGCAAAAAGCGGAGAACATAACAAAAAGCGTGAACCCTCCGTTTCTTATAAAGCAATCCGGTGGGTGTTTGTTTTTTTATTTACCGAAACTAAACAATTTATACTCTTCCCGGCATGCTATTTATTATCTTTCAATTCAAAATAGCTATTTAAATAAAGGAAACGGCAAATGAAGGTGATTCCAAAATCAAAAGGCAAATTTTCCCGCGCTCTCCAGTGGGGTGACGCCGGAAGTTGTTTACTTACAAGTGGAGAAGACAGTCTAAAAAACACAGTATCTTGCTCATTTTTTTGTTTCTTTATTTTTCTGGATGCGAGCTCAAATATAATTAATATGACACCCTCAAACTTCTTGTAACCCGTCGACAAAAAGCTGTAATACCCCCGTATTACCCCATATTATAACAACTGATGTCACATTTTTCAGTGTTGCCAGTAGAGCGTCTCAGACTCTCGGTCCGAATATAAAACGTGAATACCTTCGCGAAACAAATTATCGTGACGGTTTCGGTTTCTAGTTGAGATGTGTCTATCAATATAATAAATCAATTTTGAGTCAAATCAGTGACTTTCAAAGTTAGCCTTAAGCCGTCAGGTAACAATAGTAAGGAAGCTTATAAATGTATTAATGAAGTGAATGTAATGGGTAGTCGTTTCTACCTGCAGCCACGGGGTTTATGTCATGTTTATTATAAATGTAATTCTTATTTTCAAGGACCCTACCTAAGACGCGCCTGCGACAATTATGTTATTGCCACAGAGCGACGGGAGTCGGAAAAGCAGTCCCGGTCTTCTATCCAGTCGAGAGGTTTAATTTCCGGTTCCGGGTGCACCTCACGTCTTGAGTACTCTTAGTGGAAAGCCAAGGACAACCTTTGCCAAACGACCGCCGCGAGGGAAGTAGGATGAGTGGTCTTCTGCTCCCGAGATAACCTCATTCCTGACAATAGAAAAGCTGGCTTTGCAGCAGACCCGTTCACTTCAACAGAAAAAAAAAAAAAAATATCATCTGATCGTTTTTTTATTTTTTTTATTTAGACGACAATTGAAGTATGGTTCACAAAAAATGTCTAATCACCCTAGTATCTGTAGTATATGTACTAACTATTCGCAACTCCAGCGACCTATAGGGGGCGCCACCTCCGAACAAACATGGAGACTGGGAACAGGTCTCGTCGGGTCGCCCGGGCGGGCTCAACGGGAGCTGCATTCATTTTTAGCAGATTTTCCTTGTTTAATGCCCTATTTTCAAGTTGTTTCAACTGCGACGGCTAAGTGTAGCCGGTGCACCCGAAACTGCAGAACATAGTTTTGTTTTCCTGGTGCTGTGTATTTTTTTCGTATGAAACTTTTGTTTCGGAGATTTTGGTCGATATCGTAACTATGGGCTCCGGAGCGGCGGTAATTAGCTATAATCGGTTTTGATCAGCTAACGACGGCAGCGATGGCTACAAAATTGTGCCACCGAGCGTAATTTTCATCGAACACGCATGCCTCGACCATGCGATTTATCCTTCCGCGAAATCAAGCGTCCGTGCGTATCCGAAACATCTCCCTCCAGTCGTCACCTCGGACAACAACACAGGCTGCACGAAAATTACGAAAATTAAGCAAGTGCTTCCTGAGCCAAGAAGCGTGTTAACCCCCTGGCGCCCCACTAAGCAGCTGGTAATCGTATTTCAATTCAGGTTTTAGTAGAAATCGCGGAGCCATTTTGACGAATATGACGGTTATGTATGACCCTACGTATTATGTCCCACTAAAGCGAAAGTAGTATATTCTTCGCGTTGAAATTTGAACTCCCTTGCCTAGTTACTAGGTGTACTTCAGAATAAACATATTTTACCGAAAGTGAGATACCACTTCAACTCGACCAAATGGTTCTAGCCGGCAGCAAGGAGACGTAGGCGGACAAACTGGAGAGACAGTCTTTATCGGAGGTTCACGCAGGCCCTATCTGCATCGAACTTGACTTCGAACCTTGAACGAAGACATTGAGTAAATGATGTGCGAATACCATTTCATGGCCGGACAACCTAAAACAAAAAGGAAGACGCATATTGCTGCTGGTGGCGACGGCGGCATCGTATAAATTTTGAAGGCGCGAAAAATCGTAATGTCGTGACAGCTTCTAACTTTAAGGAACGATTCCCCCCCCCCCCCACCCCATTTTCCCTCGCTTTCTTTTCACTTGTCTTTATTGTGTGCAGCGGGCAAGTTTACCGAAATTAGGCAATCGCAAAATCGGCCCAACTCCCTCGGGTGTGCTTGAGGGTCTTTCCCGGCGAGAAGCAGCCAAGAGGAAGAGCCAAACACACCGACCGGCGTGGGTGGCTCAATCTGCCGGCTAATCGATTACAACCAAACCCAGGAAAAGCAGCTGTCGAACTTTCGAGTTCACTTCACTGCAACACTTGAGTTCCCTCCAGTGAAACATGGAGTCTGTCGCCCTTGGTCTGATTTTCTACCTCCCTATAAACAAGACCCTAGTAAGCTAGCAAGTAGTTGTCACTTTAAATGTGACTTTGAGACAGATAAGCACTCGAAACCTCTTTTTCGTGATTCCTATCCATCCGAGAAATCGAAAGCATGCGAAGATCCATGTGTTGTGAAGTAAGCGGGTTTTTATATACGGCATGTAAGGAAACAATCTACTGAGACTTCACCATACTAATGAACACACGGGCACAGTTAAGGAATATTCGAACTTTTGTTAATTTACATCGTTTGCTAAAGCACCGACAACACGTCTCCGTGAAAGCCGCCAGAGACGCGGAGAAGCGCATAGCGCCCTGTTCCAGCTGATTCCCGGTTTTTCCTCTAGGTGCCGTCCGTTTTGCTGCAGTGGGGAATAGTATCTCTCACTATGCCTCGAGGAACTGAGGGAGAGGAGGAGACGAGAGCACGCGGGGAAGTGAAAGCACCGAGCTCTGGTTAAAGAGAGACGCGATCCAGGCAGCTTCGAGGACGGTAAGCCCAGGACTGATGCATCGCATGTACCCCGAGACATACCCGACCGACAGGTGCAACGTCTGTCGGAGGGAGACGGCAGACCACATGCACATTTTATGGGACTGCATCAGACACCTAGAGGAGGCAAGATCACGAACGATTCCGCCGCGGCTCGAGGCAGCTGCGAAGAGCTATGACCAGGATCAACAGCTATGGGCCGTCCAGCAGGTCCTCAGGGCGCTCGAAAGGCAGGGCCACGGCGAGCCGACAACAGCGAGCCGAGACCCGCGCCGAGTAACAGCAACTCCGAAGACGACGTAGGCCCTCGTCGGGGTGCGCGAGCGCCCAACTGCAGGCACAAATAACGTTTGTTCCAATCGAATCCAATTGAGGACCGTCGACTTCTCCGGGCTCCGCAAACCTCGGAGGAGAACGTGCTTCTCGTATAAACACCGTCCCACTCCGTCGTCTTGAGAAGCGCTCGATGAGTTCCAAAGTGCTCCCATGGAGCCTCGTTCCCAGCTACGATTTTGCCCAGTTCCCGGCCTCGGAACCCGCTCAACTTTTCCTTGGAGGTCAGTGAGCACCTTCTGAGCCCCTAGAGTTTCAAATCCGACCCCTCCGTCTTACCTCCCCATGGACACTGCCGACGATGGAGTCGGCTGGACACTCGCCACTCCATCGCCACGCCTACCTTCCCCCCGGACCATAATCGTGAAGCTCACGAACAACACCAACTGGGCATCTGTGAGCCCTACCACCATCAGCCAAGCCGTCCAACAAGCAGCCCACCTTACCAAGCAGGAATGTCGCGACACCTTCATCAAGCTGCGATCCCGTCAAAACCTCCCGGCAGTGGACGCATATCGCAACTCGGCGGCCACCAAACTCCTTGCTCTTTAACAACTCCCTCTCCAAGGCAAACTACATCCCACCAACACGTACGAGGCCAACAGCCCGAATAACGCTCAAGGAGTTATCCACGGATTATCTCTGGATCTCACTGACGAAGCCATCCACTCAGAGCTCTACATTCCCTCCCGTAGGATTCTTCAATTCCGCCGCCTAGGCCAAACGGCTTCGCTCCTCGTCACCATCGAAGGGCCTACTCTCCTTCGACATGCCATCCTCTGTTCCACGGTTTTCAGGCTATACCACGCCCTAACAGCCAGCAATGCAAGCACTGCTTCAGCCTCGAGCATCGAAGCCTTGTATGCCAAAACCGAGCCGAGTTCGTGTGCTGTGCCGCATGTGGGTCCCGTTTCTCTCCGGAGCAAAACCCCTCCGACATTCGTCATCACTGTGAGCCCCGCTGCCTCAACTGTAACGGGGAACAGGCAGCAATAGGCCCCTCCTGCCCTGCACACCTCGAAGCAACACAGTCCCTACAAAAACGAACCAGAGCTGGGCACCGCCGGAACGTCCATACTCATGGCCCACCCCATCTAGACCCCAGAGTTGGCAACTGGCCCACCTTGCCTACCTCCAACCGGTTCGGCATTTTAGCCTCATCACGAAGCCGCAGTCGCAGCAAAGGACCTGCCCAAGTCCGAACTGCCCGTGGCTCCAGGACCCTCAAACGCAGCCGCTCCCGAAGACCGAACACCCTAGCGCCCCCTCCACCTTCCCCGGTGCACAACCTCCAGCCATTCAGACGCTCCAGATCCTCCCCACGCCAGAACTCCACATCGCACGATCTGCCCAGGCGTTTGAACAATGTTATCGGTCAGGCCTTCCCCCCAACCCGAGAGGTGAATGGCTCAAACTCTCCCCATCTACCCACCTCTACCGCTACCGCCACTCCCCCTTCTCCCCCTCAAATCCCACAACCTATCATTTCACAAACCGACATACAAGAAATTGTACGCAAGGCACTGGACCAGATACTCCCTTCTCTCCTTCAACAAATTATTACCCCCCTCCTAAACCAAGCTCTTGCCTCTCTCCTTAGCACTCTTAACGACCTAACGGCTCGTATTGTCGTACTAGAAGAGGACCATCATTCCCACAAGCGTACACCTGCCTCAATCCAAGACCGCAATCCTGCACACCATGAATAACAGCTCCATGACTCTGAACCTTCCCCGCTCGCCGCAGCCTCTGATCATCTGGCAGTGGAACTGCCGCGGACTCCGCAAGAAAAAAACCCTCCTCCTCAACCATATGACTTTCACGGACACCCAACCAGACATCCTCGTCATTCAAGAAGCTGGTGGAGCGCTCAACCTACGGGGCTACGACATGTTTGCCCAGTCAAGCATTATCCACCGTCGTCGGGGCACTGCGGATGAAAGCACCACCCCCACCATGACGCTCACTTACATACGCAAATACCTCCCCACCACCCAAGTAGATACTAGGCATGTCAACGCTCCCACCCAAGAACACGTAACCACCACTCTCATAGGTGGCCACCGCCTTACCATCATCAATACGTACTGAACTCCTAGCCAACCCTCAACGTCCTTCTCGCCGCTACAAACCCTCCTCCCCAAGTCAAATACTCGCAACACTGTTCTCCTTCTTGGAGATTTTAACTGCTCTCATTCCGCCTGAGGCTATGACCTCGCGGTGCCGCTAGGCCGTAAATTGGCCTCTTTCACCAACAATCACCACTCCACTCTCCGTACGGAATCGTTTAGCCCCACACGCCTAGGCACGGCTCAAGAGTCGGACACAACCCCGGATCTCACATGAATTCGCGGACTACTCCGAGCGATTTAGGAGAACACAGAGGACTCTCTCGGCAGCGATCATCACACCCTGGAACTGCGCCTCCAATTCAGCTCCCGTCTCCGTCGTAACCCCGCAACCTATCCCCGGACCAAGGGTACAGACTGGCCGAAAGCCCGAGCGGATCTCGACACCGTCGACGCCGACACCCTGTCCCGAGAAGCTTGGAGTACCGCGATACTCACCACAATCCAAGAACACACCATGCAGATTGCGCACTCCGAGGACCAGCCTCACGTTGACAGCCACCTCCTCTCCTTATGGGACAAACGTCGCGCCTTGGTCAAGCGCTGGCGCCACCGCAAGCACAACACCACACTCCAAGCCCGAATACAAGCTCTCAACTCCGAATGCGAAAAATATGCTGACCACCTTGCCATACAGCATTGGCTTGACCTTTGCAACAATGTCAACGGCCAACTTCACACCCCCAGGGTTTGGAACCTTTTCCGCTCCCACTTTTGGCAGGCCAAACCTCGGAACACCCTTCAAAAACTGCTCCTGGCCCAACACCTGGAACCTTACAACCTCATTGAGGACATTCGCAATACGTTCTACCCCCTTCCTCACACTCCATACCCAGCTTTCACTACATTTCCGCCCTGCCTGAAGACTTAAACACGGGAATCAACTCAAAGTTTTCTATCGGCGAACTCTGGCTCCCCATGCTTCAACTAAAACGTCGCACCGCTCCTGGACTTGATTGCATCACATATACCATGCTCCGTAACCTTCCCGAAGCTAAACTCGACGAATTGCTGACACATATCAACCACGCATGGGTAAATGGACGGCTCCCACAGAATGCAAAACGGCTCATGTCATCCTGCTTCCTAAACCCGGAAAGCCCACGACCACTCAACAAACCTCCGCCCCATTTCAATGATCTCATGCATTGGAAAATTAATGGAGAAATTGATACTCAACCGCCTTGATTGGCACCTCGAAACGGGGAACCATCTTCCGCACACCCTGATTGGGTTTAGAAGACACGTCTGCACGGAAGGCCTAGCCTTCCGCATTCAGGAAGATGTCTTCGCACACCCGAGCACCGCCCAACTCCGCACTATCGTCGGAGTTTACCTTAAGAAGGCCTTCAATAACGTTACTCATGCCGCGATCCTCTACAACCTCCAAGAAACTCAACCCGGAAGCCGCCTCTTCAACTATATCAAAGATTTCCTCTCCAAACGTACCGCCCAAACCATCAGACCCGACGGCCAACCATCTCCCCCTTCCCCATCTCACGCGGCACGCCACAAGGCTCCATCTTATCCCCAACTTTATTCAACCTCACCATGAAAAACCTTCCCTCTGAGCTTTCATCTGTTCCTGACCTATGCCATGCCATTTACGCTGATGACGTCGCTATCTTGTGCTCCCGCAGCAACCCGGGGACACAGGAACGTACCCTTCAAGACGGCTTGGATATTATCCATACCCACGCCCAATACATCGGTCTCGAATGCTCTCCCGAAAAATTGGAATATGTCGTCGTTGTGGATCAAAATCGAAAAGAAACAGACCTCTATCAATCCCTCATTCGCCTCAACGTCGACGGCCGCCAAATCCCCCGTCGGCCTCACATCCGTATTTTGGGCTTCATATGGCAGCAAGATGGGAAGAGCACAGTGTGGACAACAAAAACGACCAAACAAATCCACCTCATCTATAACATGCCCCACCGAATCACCCGTCACACTCACGACCTGAAAGAATACGAACTCCGCAAGATTTTGGAAGCGACCGTCTATTCTCGTGTTCTCTATGCCCTCCCTTATTTAGCCCTCACGAAAGCCCAATACATCAAACTGGAAACCTCCCTCCGAAAATGCCTCCGCACGGAACTCAGGGTGCCAACGTACGCCCCAAACTACATCAAAACGGCCACTTCTCTTTACAACAGCCTTGAGGAGAAGACAGAAGTCACGTCGCAGCGATATACCACCGACTCACCACGTCCGAACAAGGCCGCGACATTCTGTACAGCCTCGGATACCCAACTGTCCACCTCTCTCCCCTTCCCAAAGAACCGCCACCGTGATACATGATTCCCCGCATTGCAGTCAAGCCCATCCCCCGACACGTGAATCCGACCGTGGATCTCGGAAGACGCCAAAGCAGAGCCCTTTATCTTTCCACACCACGACAGAACAGCACACGACAAAACAGCACGCGACAAAAAAGCACGGCCAAAACAGCACGCGTTAAAACAGCACAGCGTCAAAACAGCACGGCGACAAAACAGCACGCATCAAAATAGCACGCGACAAAATAGCACAGCGTCAAAACGGCACAGCGACAGAAGAGCACGTGCCAAAACAGCACGGTGTCAAAACAGCACAGCGTAAAAACAGCAGAACGACAAGACAGCACAGCTTCCAAAAAAAGGTGTTTCGGAAATCATTGCGGTGAATATTTTTAGTTTCATAGACGTATCGGTTACTTTCGGTTTATTGACGAAAATCAGTATACTGACGAAAATGTAATATTTAAAAGCGTTTCTTTAAAATGTATCGTGAGTTAACCAGGTACTGTTTTTTTATTTGTTGCTGTCTGTGGCAGCCGACGCGACCTATTCTGCAAGACGCACTGGGGCCCTATCGTGATCTGACATTATCGTCCTGTGCTCGTATTTGTACACAGGACCAACATAAACTTCACTACCACTTCGGTCGGAGAGGAAAACATCAAAATCTAGAAATTAGCAAGCATTGTACTCAGTGCGATTTTTCCCCATTTTCACGACTGCGAGTGGTGGTAAATTCGCGCCGACCACAGAAACGGCAATAAAACAATCGTATTTATGCCCTCCTCTAGTAGACGGAAGCTAGGGTTGTTAAAAAATGAGCGGCCTTTACGGACGCTCTTGATTTTCATTGTGCAGTTCACGATTAGATTTTCTTCTTTGAACAAAGAATTCGACACACAAATCCTTATGACGTCAAAAACCCAGATTTCATCCTGAAGACCCCTGCGCCCCCGGAGCTTTTGTTGAAAGTTGAACCGACCTCGGAGACAAGCTGGTCATGTAGTCAGGAATGAATCACATCCCCCCCCCCCCCCCCAAACGCCCTAAAAACTACTGACCTTTTTCAATTAATACTGAGCTTTTCTTTTTCTGCTGACTATAAACGACACGGAAAAATCTGACCAATGTACGAACAAGAGCTTCGCTGAAGGAGGTTCGAACAATTGCATTCGTTTGTTTGAAGCCTTCCGCCTGTCACCTTACGGGAATGCTTTACGCTGGATGCCGATCGGTAACTCCTGTTGTGATAAAACTCGTGGTCCACTACCAACTGCCGTACCTTCCAAACTGCGGGTCCGACAGATGCAGTGGGTGGTCGTGAAGCAATGGCTATCATTTTGTTTCATGAATTTAAGTTTAGTCATCTTCAGCCTACATTTTATTATGTGGACTGCTACTAGTACTCATCACTGTAACTGACTCTTGTAGCCTCGTGAAAATCCCGAAGGGGGGTTGTGACGCGATATTTTATATTTCTTGGGAGGGGGGTCCTTGGATTGCGGAGTTTGGCTAGCTCTGAAATAGGCAATAAATTTCTTTATAACCAAGCGACAATAAATGAAAACGTGAAGGAGGTTCGATATTATTCGCGCAGAGGGACGTGAAGAACGCGCTTGAAGTTGCTACATGCGTGATGTTTTGTCGCTGTGCTGTTTTGACGCCGAGCTGTTTTGGCACGTGCTCTTCTGTCGCTGTGCCATTTTGACGCTGTGCTGTTTTGTCGCGTGCTATCTTGACGCGTGCTGTTTTGTCGCCGTGCTGTTTTGACGCTGTGCTGTTTTGACGCGTGCTGTTTTGACCGTGCTGTTTTGTCGCGTGCTGTTTTGTCGTGTGCTGTTCTGTCGCGTTCCCATCTATTACACGGACGCCGCCTTCACCGACGGCATCTCTACCACCGTCACAGTGGGCCCCAAAAGAGAGACAGTCCGACATCATGCACATGTACCCTCTCCTACAGCGGCAGAGGCACAGTCCATAGCAGAAGCCATCCTCCTACAGCCCAACTCTACCGAATCCATTACTATCCACTCGATAGTCAAGGAGCCCTCAGAGATTTCTCAACCAACTCCGTACCTGCACACATCAGACACGACCTAACATCCTACATGGCTACCCGCCCTTATCTCCACGTCTTTCTTGGGTGGGTCCCCGGACACCAGGGAATCGCAGGGAACGAAAGGGCCCACGCCCTTGCTCGCGCAAACGAGACTCCGAGCAACCCTGAATCCTGGCCCCCGGACTACAACCCGAAAGACGAACGTGCCGCTCATCGCAAGGCTCAACGACAGCGCCTGAAAGACCTCCGCCTTTCCCGCCACACCCTTCCCCCTCCCTCCCCTAACCTCACACGGCGCGAGGGTACATACGTTCTCCAGGCACAGACATTCTCCCTGCCGTGCGACCTCATAACCCACCACATTATGAACCACCCCGGAACCCCCCATTGTCAGGTCTGTGGCGCCTATACCGAAGTGAGATACACATACTGGTCTTGTCCACGCGCCCAACAATCTCCCCACTTTCTCCTTCCACATCTCCTCCCTCCCAACATGCCCTTTACCTGCGAGAGCTGGGCCAACCCCCCTTGGACCTCCACCCTGCACTCTGGCCTCGCCTAGCGCAGCACGTTTCCATGTGCGAGACCCCTGGACTTCAACAACACTCCCCCAAGCTCCGACCTGACCCGCCATGCCTTTCCGGAAGGCCTCACTCTCTAGCAACCACCGCCCGGACATGGGCGGAGTCAACTTCCTTCAACCTCGAGTGGGGGTGGGCGTCCTGGTCCGGATGGTGACGACCGATGATGGTGTTCATCCGATGGAAGCCCCCGGGAAGTTGAATACAAAAAAACTAGAAGTTGTTCGATCCCGTTGAACCCATTGCGACGTTGGTTGGCTTTACAGTGGCCAGAGTGGCCACGTTCATTATGAAACAAAACAACTCAGCAGTGAGTTAAAATCCCAAAAGTAAACCCCATACTTTTGTCCCCAGCCTCCCAAAATCGAATCGAAGCCAGTTCCTGAGAATCCTCTCGGCACTCCTTTTGTAGACTCGTTGGGGCTTCCTTTCCCCTCAGGGACCGGCCAATCCCTTCAAATTCCGCCACTCCCACGTGGTACACTATTACCCAATGGTCGGCGAGCTGTCAGCCTGGCGCTCCAACCGCCAAAACCAAATTCCTTCTTTTGTCGTTCCCTGCATTTTTCCCAGTCTGGCTGGCGCCAACAGCTAAATTATTACATCGGGTAAAAAGCGACAATTTGACACTAAGCGGCGAAACCCTCTATACACGAACTCAACTCTGTGACGTCACGGCGCGGTGGTGTCGCGTCGGTCGCACTTCCGGTCTGGGGCTGTGGGCAGAAGTGCCCATGCCAGACGTATATTCCTGCGTTGTTTTGAAAGGAACCAGACAAAAACCTGCCTTCTCGTCAAAACGCCGAGACTGGGGCCGTAGCAAAAGTGTCGAGAAAGGTTTGAAGGTCAGCTTTCACGTGCTCGGTTCGTCCGAGAATCTGGATATGTGCCGTGAAAACGGAAAAGCAGACGTCGTCGGGCAACGATTGCTTGGGCGGGAAGCACTTTGGGTTGAATTCACGGATACTTGTAATCATCAAATTTATTTGTTTTGTTACAACATGAACGCCAAACCGTCAAGTTGTGCGAACCACCTGCGGACTATGTTCAGTGCGTCTTCAAGTTCAAACGGCCGCCTGATCGTTCGAACTGTCGTCTGCTCTTTCAAACGTTTCTGCTTGTCGTCTGCTCTCTTAGACGACGCCAGCCCGTAGACTAAATGTTGGCCCGGTACTTGCGATAAGAAGTAAGTGCAGGCCTCAAAAAACTTACATTTGAAGGTTGGTAAGCAGGCTCGATGTAAACAGTAGATACAAGGAGATGTTGATCATTGTTACCAGTGACCATCACCGACTTGTTATCCCCAATTCACTTGGTCCGATTCTGCTTGCGATTTTCAGTATCGACGTCGACCATTTCAGCTACGGTTCACGCTTTTGCAGCCCTAGCGGCGTCGCGACTGAAAATTGCGAGGGAAATCTCATCATGCGAATCAGGCTTTAGCGTGCATACTGTGGCGTCCATTCGGAATGAATCGTCACATGTCACTTTATTCACGCCACGTTTTGGGGTGTAAGGAGCCTCGGTAAATTCGCTGACGCCGCTCAAATAGTCAGACATCGCCAGGAAGACGTAGAATCAACAATTGGAACAAGAAAAAGGGCAGGGGGACTCACACCGACGCCGACAACATCGCATTCCAATGGTTTGTCTATGGGCGACGGCGAGCTTCTTGCCCACACCCCCATCGCGCATGCGCGGCGCCGGTGGCGTCTGCTAGGGGCGCTCCGGTTTGTTTGTAAACATGAGTTGGTGTCAGACTTGTGCCCGTTACTTGTAAAAAGTAATTAATTACAATTACAATTACTTGGCCATCAAAGTAACGGATTACCGTTACAAATTACTGGCTTTAAAATGTAATCGATTAAATACTTCGTTACTTTACTTGATTACTTTTCAATTACTTCAAGAAATACATGCAAAAACGCGATTTTTCACCTAGTATCCCTGTATGTGGTAACAAGGTAATCTTATTAGTTATATGTAGACAAATATTACTAGCCGCGAATAATGTACAAAGTCGTTTAAGTTTTGTATTTAGTTTTTATTGTACACCAAGAATAGTTGGCGTTCGAAGTTGAGGTCGTTCATCTTTCCTCTCTTTCGGGAGAAAGAGGAAAAATGAACGGCCCTGAACAACGTGATTGCACTGCACGAGCGCGCGTGCTTGGCAGTGACACTGAAAGCCCGGAGCTCGCTTTTGTAGCTTCTGCTACGCTCACACTTAAAGTGGAAACGGTGTATGGTACGTTTTAGAATATCAAATATTTTACCAAATCGCACACCCATATCGCTCATGTCACAATGATAATGGTATGCTTGGAAGCAGCATTATGAGCTGCCGACAGGCGCGTAGCCAGGGGGGGGGGGGGGTGTTCAGGTGTCAGAACACCCCCCGAAAGTTCTTTAATATATATATATATATATATATATATAGTGGCGTAGCCAGAAAATATTTTCGGGGGGTGTTTCAAGGTGCTGGTGCAATCACACACACACACAAAAAAAATTATATATATATATATATATATAATTTTTTTTGTGTGTGTGTGGGATTGCACCAGCACCTTGAAACACCCCCCGAAACTATTTTCTGGCTACGCCACTGGCTGCCGATATCCGAAAATACAATTTGCGTAAACTCCCTCAGCAACTCGCTGCGGCTCCTCTGAGCTCAAATAAATATCAATATCTTTATCAACTGTTCGAAGCGTACTTTACGCCGTACGTCAGCGAATACACTAGGGCTGAAAAAAAATAACCAAAGGCAATGTTGCGAGTGTAAAATTGGGATGCAAACGCCAAATTATGAACTACACAAAAATCTTAAACTTCCTAAATGGGTTTCCAGAAAAAAACAAAAATTAAAAAGCGCTTACCGTTACGTGTTTTCGTAGGTTCGAATTCGTGGACTTCGCAGATGGAAGAAGCTTTCTTTCGGGGAGGCAGAGTAGGCACTGAAACCCTAAATTCGCAGTTCCCTTGGTGCCTTTCAGTTTGAACATTGGATCCAAGGAGAGCCATGGCGACAGTGCAAGAGACATGCTGAATGCTCCCCACTGGGACCTCTCGCGTATATTGTAGCCGTGCATCAGCGAGCTAGAGGCGGGACCTCAGTAGAAAATATTTAACAGCAGAAAAAAACAGTTCATATAGATAAAACATTTCTACATAAGTACGAGGAGAAAAAGAGAGTTAAGAGAAAGACAGGATTCGACTAGGGCTACACCCTACTAAGACGACAAGATCGCGAGGTTCTTGCAAAAGAACAAAAGAAAAAAACAAAGCTAAGCAAGAGAAACGGGAAAAATTCGCAGAAAACTCATCAGCGGATGTGGTGACTATTGTGAGTATCGTTCTCCAAGACGACACTAGGCTCGCTTGTAGGCTGAGCTAGGGCTCTGGTGTTTGTCTCTACTTAACCAGAAAGCTCGAAACCTCGAGTCTCCATCACGGGAAGGAAACGACATGCTTTCTTTGCCGTGTAACAAGAAAATATAAGAAAAATGTCACGTAAAAACGTCAGAAGGCGCTGGAGTTCTAAAATTGTTCTTAGAACTGGACGGCATCTGGCCTTTTGTCCCGTAAAGCCCCGTATTCGGAACTCACAGCGACTCCGACTTCTCCCCCGCACAAAACGCAAACAAGCAAAAATAGGAGGGGAGGCTGACTCCCCACCGTCATCGGTGCACACGAAGTTGTAGTGGCCACTGTTTTTATTTAAAGAAAGAGACACGAAAGAAAGCTATTAGTTCAACTTCGAGCTTGTTCTCAGGGTGTTGCTTATGTCTTTATTCACGTCCTTCCGCTTCTGAAATCTGAGCGCGGGATGGGACTGGATAGCACAAACTTTCCAATAATGAACTTAGCAAAAAGAAACAGCAGACGCAGCAGACCCACCCTACAGTTCCAGTTTGGGAGATCCGTGCCATGTGACATTTTTATGGGCCATTACTCTTCTATTCTTCTTTCGCCCCACTCCGAATCAAGTGCCCAAGGCTCAGAAGGGGCTTCTCTTTCTGAGAAAAAGCGACCGAAACCCGGCGTTTTTGCATCGTGTAAGCGACCCTTCGGTTGTACCTCTTTAGCTGTGTGAAAACTCCCGTTTTCTTTCTTTGTCTACTTTTGTCGGGGCCCTCCTCTTGTTATCGTGCTAAGGGGATAGCAGAGTCAACTCCCCACTCTGTTTCCCTCTTTCCACCTTCTTTTTTTCTTTGCCGAGATCCCGACAAAAGCTTTTAGCTTCAGTCTATGTGCCCGCCCCCCCCCTCCCCCCCCTACCCTCCCCCCCCCCCGCCCCAACTCGGTGACGCTACTCAAAAATCATACTTTTACAATTATGCTTGAAATATGATAAAAAAATCAAAATACCAAAGGAATGTAACGAGTAACTTGTGGTAATCCGTTACTAAAAAGTAATGAAATTACGTTAGAAATTACATAGGTAGAAAAGTAACGGATTAATTACAAAATTACTCAAAAAGTAATTAATTACAAGTAATCCCGTTACTTGTAACGGATTACTTCCAAGTCTGGTTGGTGTATACACAGGCACACCCGGTTAGAAGCCAGAAGCAGCTCCGAGCGCGAGTTCTCCCCGTACCGCCTCCCGAAACCCGAGACGACGACCACGGGGGAAGCTCTCCCCCCTCGGCCGCGAAGCCCCCGCATATGCTCCCTCCAAAACGCAGAGCCCAACATAGAAAGTTTAAAAAAACAATGCCGACGCAACTCTGGAAAGATCAACTTTTCTAACAAAAGAATAAAAACACCTTAATTAATAAGCAGGATTTCTACATACTTAACACCTTCCCACCAAGAATGTTGCAAGTATACTTGTTGTTCGCGCCACATCAGTCCACACTCTCCGTCACTTCGGAGACACAGTGAACAGAGCAAGACCCAGAGCCGTACATTCCAGATTCCACGATGTCCATATAGGTACATCTACACCCGCAAATCGCAAAGCTCTACAGTACGGGTGCAGACCATTTTTGCCGTCCCGCAATGTTCTCCGAAACCCGCTCTGATACCCGGAACGCAACACTCAAGGGAACCGGCGCGCAGGCGCAGTAGCGGCTTCTTCGTTGCGGAGGGCTTAGTGGAAGGGGAAACGCGGTCTAAGAAAACTCCCTAATTATAATGCACGCTTGATGTTCAACTAGCACTTGTGCGCTTTCGTAAATTGAAGCAGACAGTAACCACTAAAAAATTTACTTCCAGTAATGCAATCCTTCGGAGAAAAGTGAGTGCATTTTCGCTCGATTATAAGAGCGAATATCCCGATTAATTCGTACGTACTAGGTAGCTTGGAACATTCCTCCGTCAGGCAGACGAAATAATTGGACAGTGGCGGCGTTTTCCTTTCAAATTCATTGCATTAAAAACGGTGCTAAATGGCTTCGTACATATATTTGTGTGCACTGTCGGACACTTCTAGCGCGAACACGACGTCGGCGCTTTTCAGCATGGAAGATATACGTGCCAAACGAACGAAGGACATTTGTAAAACCAAGAGAGACGGCAAGAACTACGCAGTAACAATAGATAGGTAACTCCCTGTGCATGTATGATCAAAAGTACTGCTTTATTCTTTCTGCTCTATGCGAAGATGCTTGTTCTAACTTATACGTTCAAAACATCACCCTCACGCTCGAAATCTTCGAGAACAAGTGCCCGATAAAAGCTGCCCGGCAGAGAAAATAATAAAATGAGATACTTTACATAGCCCAAGTATTTTATTCTTAGCGTTTTGAATGTTTTTAAGCGCTCGTGAAGATATACTATAGGGTCACTTTTATATAGTGACAAGACGGACATATTAGTAATATATAGGCGTGAGCGGAATGCTGGAGAGCCTTGAGCACACTCTATATTCCTTTCTATTGTTATTTTGCTTAGAATCGTCGATTGTTTTTACACACCTGCCGTGGAACACAGGTTAGGGTTCGAAATATAGCGAGGTTATATTTCGCTAAAGCAATTACACTTACTAAAGCAATTACACTTTTACAATGCTAATTAAGCTAGATACCATTCGGTACGACCCAAATAACAAAAATGTTTCGTGTTATTTTCCGGCGAAGAGACAAAATGCACACGCGTTTTGACTCAGGAATGCAGAGGAGCACCGGAAAAGTAGACTAGTTTCTGTCTGCTTCAATTTGCTTCAGGGAAGTCGCATAGACACTAGCGCCAGTTCAACCTCTAGCGTACATTATAAAAACTCGATGCGTAGACGTAAAACCACAGCTGCCTTTGTCTGTGCACCGCACTCGTCGAACGCGATCAAATGGGAAAGTGTTTTAAAGCGTTCGACGAGTGCGGTGGACTAAAGGCCCGTTCACACTCTTGCGACCTCTTAAACCTGGGTTCCTTAAAACTTCTTAAACCAGAGGACACACTGGCGCCATCTATTGGGTAGCAGTGTAAACTCGGCGGTCCGGCATATTTTTTTATTTCTCTCGCGCATTATCCTTTCTTTCTTGGCTCGAAAAACTTTTGTCAATGTTATAAACGAGCCTTTCTATGGGTATTACGCACATTTGACCTCGGGAATCCCGCAAAACCTTCGCTCTTGTGAAATGCAGTTCCAGGGTCACCGCATAGATGGCGCCACAATGCCAGTGTGTTCCCTCGCCCTAAAAAAAATTAAGAAGTTTTAAGAGATCTCGTCTCTCTCAGTCGTACTCGGTCGCAAGAGTGTGAACGGGTCTTCACAATTGCAGCTATAGCTTTAGGTCTACCTACTAAGCATTCCAGCCAGAGTTCAGCGTTCTGACGTTTCCTCTCCTCTCCTCCTTTCCTTCAGTTTCTCGACGCATAGGCCCTGAGAGCGCAAGAGACACTGGGCGTCGTGAGTACCGATAAGAACGCCGAAAAACGGAACCTTGAAGCAAGGAGCGTGAGCATAATATGCCACGCCCTACGGTTCTTAAGTTGCCAGTGACGAGGAGGACAGTTTTTACTGGCTACAACGTACCGTGCGCTCTAAATAATCTGGGCACTTTTCCGCAATTGAGAGAACCGATCACTGCAATCTAGAGGCAGCTCGGCGAATGATATCTCAATATATATTTTGAGACATTCCTAGTGATAACGTTTCGTGAAATAAAAAAGATGAAGTGTGCTGGAATTGGGGTGTTGTACAGGGCTGAATCGGCTATAATCTTATCTATAAGATAGGGTTGTGCCATGGAGCAAATTAGTCGGCTTCTTGCGCAGGTGTTGTGAAGACGTCAGAACGCCGAGCTCTGATTGGATCGATTGGAAGGACAGTGAGCAGACTTCAAGGCAGCTAGCATTGAAGTGTATACCCACTATCCTTCAAATTGACTACTTCCAAAAATCCCTGCGTGTAACATTGCGCAAGTTGCATTGGCCATGCAGAGGTGTGGCATGGTACTGCATCTCAGAACTGCGTGAAAATAAAGTCAGAACTCGCTTGCATTGCACCCATTTATCTTCGTGAGAGCCCCGTTGAAACACGGACCTCCTGCGGTCGTAAAGACCTGCCTAGAATAAGCGAGGAGTTGGTGTACGGCCGGCCGCCTCCCATACCTATCGGTGGCCTTACCACGACTCCAGAGTGCATTGTGACCCTCCCGGGTCACGGATCATTTACGAAGCCTAGGACATCGAGAGGATGGAACAGGCTGATGGGCGCAACACTCTTTATCTTCTTCCCGTGTTCACCTGACACAAGCTCTGGTAAGCCGGGAGGCCGCCCCCCCCCCCCCCCCCCCCCCATTAAACGTGTCCCAGCATTCTATCAGTACTGGTGGCAACACCTACAGTATTGTAAATGTATGCACAGCCAAATATTCGAAAATGCATGCGCTGTATTTGGTCGCGACGGAATCTCGTTGATTGAGGTTGGGAAATCAAAACCGAAACCGCGACCATGGATTTCCAAGATGCTTTGCCCTGTACTACGCTGCTAGGATCGCTTCAAATTTACAAGAGGTTCATCAGAGCCAATCTGAACTCGGCCTTCTAACGTCACCGCAGCCCCTGCGCCAGAAGCAGACGAACTTGCGTTCTAAATTGAAAAACCTCGCACAGCTTATGGTACCGCGGGAATTGACGGTCTTTAACTTCTTATGGTGCGAAGCGAACGAATGGACGCATTGCAGGTACGGTAACACAGTATACCGTATACGATACGGAAGGAAGAGGGGCAAAGAGACCGAGAGAGATTGGGAGATAAATTATAACTTGGCGTGGGATCGCCGCAGCTCGTCGTCGTTTAAATTAGGACGAGCAGCGTGCACTCGCGGGATTGTAAATGATAGTTGTTAGCACCACTTCAGAATAGTGGTTCCAACTTCTTTCGAAGCGCCACATTTGGGAATCCCCAATTTTCCAGTCAAGATCAAAGGGAAGTTTGTACGTCTGGAGTTGCTTGAGAGTCCAGGATTGCGCGAACTTGGCCATGCTTTGCGGTGATTTTCGAGAGGTTGTGTCTACAGAAATGTGCCAAGTCGTGAGGCGGTAATATTTGCTCGTTTATAGCTAGGATTTTGTGCTTTCGGTTTGTACAGATAAACCGCGAAAGGTAACCCCAGAGCCCGCTTTATGAGACACGGTAAAAAAAGAAAAAAAAATCCTGAAATACCCGGACTTCGGGCTGTCTTTGATTAAGGGGAAATCCAAGCATCACGGGAAGAAGTTTTGCGTTGACTCGTAACATCCCGTATACCTTAATTGTCGCGAGCCCGCCCCTTCTTTATCTCGTTTGTTTTTTTCTATTACTTGTTCCCGAACCTTTCCACAAGTATTCGGGTCGCGCGAATTTCCCCTCGAGGTTCGGAAACCTCACTTCTCATTTTCTTCAATATACATTCCAATAAACGACGAAAACACAATTATGACTTACCCCAGAAAGAATAAAACGAACTCAGGAAGAAGGACTAAGAACATTTCTTTCAACTGGCAACGACATGAATTAATGCGCTTAAAAGCACTCCCCGCAATTCAGGACCGCAAAGAAAAAGGAGAGAAAGGGAGTTAGGAAGACAGAAAGGGGAGTGTAACGATAAAATTGTAAAGCAGGAATCAAGATAAAAGGTGAGCATGAGCAGCACAAAATTTGGATTGGGGGGGGGGGGGGGGAGCGGTTATAATCTACACTAATTTCGGAGTCAAGTAGGTTATCTCATCTTTGGAAAGATTAAGGGAAGGCGCTGAAGTAGGGAAAATGTAAGGAGAATGGTACATTGAAGTAGGGAGTTTTACTTTCCTCGAAAAGTACCACAAAAATACTTTAGTAAAGTACAGTACATGCTCAGAGAATGAACTTCAAGTAAGTACAAGTTTCTAAACAGTAGTACTTTAAGTGCCATATACACCAACTCATGTTTACAAACAAACCGGAGCGCCCCTAGCGGTCGCCACCGGCGCCGCGCATGCGCGATGGGGGTGTGGTCAAGAAGCTCGCCGTCGCTTATAAATGATCCATTGAAATGCGATGTTATCGGCGTCGGTAGTGAGTCCCCCTGCCCTTTTTCGCGTTCGAATTGTTGATTCTACGTCTTCCTGGCAATGTCTGACTACTTGAGCGACCTCAGCGAAATTAACAATTAAATCTCGTTGCACCGCAAAACTTCGCGTCAATAATGTGACATGCGGCGATTCATTCCGCGTGGACGCCGCAGAATGTACGCTAAAGCCTGATTCGCATGATGAGATTTCTCTCGCCATTTTCAGTCGCGACGTCGCTCGGGCTGCAAAAGCGTGAACCGTAGCTGAGATGGTCGACTTCGATACTGAAAATCTAAAACAAAATCGGACCATGTGAATCAGGCATAACAAGTCGGTGATAGACACTGGTAACAATTATCAACATCTCCTTGTATCTACTGTTTACATCGAGCCTGCTTAACAACCTTCAAACTTAAGCTTTAAGCCTAAACTCCATGGAACGAATTATGTGACGAATAGCTGGTGAACGCCGCCCGACGACACGCGCGCTTTGCGCGCGACGTAGCAGCCACTGTGTTGATTCCACGCGCAGAGCAAAAGCCGCCGGGCAAACTTCGTCGGTTATTCACAGCATATTCGTCCCATGGAGTTCAGCCTTTATGAGGCCTGCACTTACTTCTTATCGCAAGTACCGGGCCCACGTTTTGTCTACGTGCCGGTGTCGTCTAAAAGAGCAGACGATAAGCAGAAACGTTTGAAAGACGACAGTTCGACGATCAGGCGGCCGTTTGAACTTGCAGACGCACTGAACGTAGTCCGCAGGTGGTCCGTACAACTTGACGGTTTTCCGGTGTTCATGTTGGAACAAAACAAATAAATCTGATGACCCCAAGTATCCGTGAAGTCAACACAAAGTGCTTTCCGCTCAAGCAATCGTGGTCCGACGGCCTCTGGTTTTCTCGTTTCACGGCACATATCCACGTACTCGGACGAACCGAGCACATGAAAACTGACCTTCAAACCTTTCTCGACTCTTTTGGTACAGCCCCAGTCGCGGCGGTTTCACGAAAAGGCAGGTTGTCGTCAGGCTCCTTTCAAAACAGCGCAGGAATACACGTCTCCGGTGGGGCCTTCCGCCCACAGCCCCGGACCGGAAGTGCGCCCGAGGCGCCACCACCGCGCCGTGACGTAACAGAGATGAGTTCGTGTATACTTAGAGTGCTTCCCAACACTGCTTGTTTATTATTTTTTATATAAAAACGTTGGGGAAATTACTAAGGCTTCTCGAAGGATCTTCGAATCTTTGAAGATTTGCCTATTCTGAGTTTTAAGAGGAAAGACAACGCAAAAAGGTCACCTTTGCGTTGGCCTTCAGCACAGGATTCTTCGAGTACAGCACAAACTACGGGCGCACCAGATGAGCTTTACAGCGGATTCTGCATTTTGTTGCCTCCTTTGAGTGAGGATGGATGTGCACACTTTCTGTGGTGGACGAGAGTTCCTACGTTGGGGAGAAGCGGGGACCAGCCTTTTCTTCAAATGGGTCAAGTCTCCTTGAGCTTCGGGACAAAAAGAAACGCCAGTCTTTGGTGCTAATCCCGCAGTTACCCGGACTCTCTTGCGTCGTGTCTGTTCGCTCCACGCGCCTCGTAGCAGTATTGTTTCAGTGAGGGGCTACTGAAACTTTTGGGGGGTTTCGGACTCTCCAAAACACCTTCTTTACCCCACCCCCTCCCCCTTCCTACGCCACATGCTTCCCCCTCTTTGCAAAAATCAGTTATCTTCCAATATTCTATCTCTTTTTGTGCAGGAATGTTTGTTGTTAAGTAAAACAACCACTAATATTTGAAAGTAATTTATAATTTGAGTAGAAGTTAATCGGAAAAAGTAATTAAAGTAAACTACTAATTACCGAAATAAAAATGTAACTGAAAGTTACTAAACTGCATAGAAAAGCAGTTAAATTACAGTAACTTGAGTAGAGTAGTTTAACTACGTACGAGTCTGGCATATCTATATAGCATGAAAAGTGTTTGTAGCTTGAAGATAAGATTTCTGACGTATAAACCTTTAGCGGAATCCGCGTTGCGCTACGACATTACACTGTACGGTCAATGTTCACAGTACAAAGAATGAGGGATGGATAGGATCATAAAACACATGATGAATAATATATCATACGGAACATATTATATCAGGTGCTGGAAACAAGCTAAAAAGTTGGGAATTTTATATTTTAGGAACTTTTTCACGTTCGTTGCATTTCAAAATAATTATTTCATTAATGTCTACAAAACCCCTGTAAACAAAAGTTGAGATTTCAAACGTACTGAGAGGTACGTAATTTTAAGAGTGTACACACTGTACGGAAAGACGCATGAAAATTATAACATCCCTTCTTTATTTAATGCGAGTCCAGACTCCAGAGTCCCTGATGAATCTAACCTCCAGCAGGAAAGATCTAAAGAAGTGGTGCCAGACATATGAAACATAGCTACTATAGCTTGGCCGCGTTAGTATATCTTTTTTTTGTATTATTGCATATCTTGTCAAGTGCAAAATCGCGTTTGTACATTTGGTTATATCTACGAAGTCTATTTCTCATGTTCTATTACGCGTTTTGTGACATTTGGACTGCATAAATCAATGGTTGCGTTTGTCTAATTATTTCGGCATGTTTTTGGTTTCATGCCGCGGTGTGTGTGCGCACTCTTAATAGTTTTGTTCTTTCTTTAATTGCCATTAGTATGCGTGTCACTTGGTTGCCTGGTTACACACAAACACACTTCTGCTTTCGTGTTCCAGCGCTCTATATTCTGTACTTTTAATGTAAAATAAACATTATCATGAATATTATTATTATTAATATTATTATTATTATTATTATTATTATTATTATTATTATTATTATTATTATTATTATTATTATTATTATTATTATTATTAGAGTTGACAGCACATAACTAATTTTTAAAGTATATACTTGTTTGGTCAGAGGTCTGTTCTATTTGGGAAAATAAACGTAAGCTAGTTTTAATATTCAAGTGTTTCCTTGCCTCATAGATACCAAGGTGACCAATCGAGAGATTTGTACAATATCGTCTTGCGCACTTTCTAAAGTAGAAATAAAATCCTGCTTATGTAAGTGTATAGCTATGAGCGTGCCGCTTATTGGGCCTCAGTTTAAAAGATTTCCACATCAGGGCGAGAATCCAACATAGGATATTGAGAGAACACTGTTCTTCCCATGCAAAATCCAGCAAGTTTTTATTGTCTTTTATAATTATATTCAAAAGACAGAACATAACCAGGGTCCTTAACATGGCAAAACAAAAACGGGTAAAAAAAAAGGAAAGCGCTTTCGCCAATGTGGTTCTTATTACACATTCCCTCGTGAAGCTATGTTCGACCAACCCAGCGAGTCTGGGCTCTTCTTGTCAGAGAAATATCTCGCGCTGCTCGGAAGTGACATATGGTCCCCTGGTGCGCTCAGCCATGACAGAAAGGTTTCTTCTGTAGCGGATTTTGCGAAAAGAAATAAAGCCTCAATGAGAAACCTGACTGTATTTTCTTTGTTTTGTCTTCTACCTCGAGTTTCGCCATCACTCTTAAGTGCGCGAAGTTGCAGGTGCCTCGTAAAAGATTCAGTGAGCAAAGTTTCCCGAAACAATACACTGTTCCATCGAATGAATAAAAAATGCGAGCACTTCAGCATTTTGCTTTTAAAAATGTTAATAGTGAAGTATAACCGCTACGATTCTGCAGACAAACGCTAAAACTTCCATTTTTATCTAGTGGGAAAAGTCTTCTTGTTAGTGAGCGCGTTAGAATGATGTAAGTTTAGAAAGAGTTATATATATAAAGACAGAAAACGGGACATTATTCGCATGTATTCACAGAACCTCCGGGCTTCGTAGGTGACTAAGAACACCGAATAAATATCTTTCGTACCCTTTCCTTAAAAATAATGAATACTGTAACAAGGAAATAAAAAAACGACCCCTCGTTTTCTTCATTGTTAGTATATGCTGCCATTGACTGGGACTTCATTAAAAGCAATTTAAGGGACAAGAATCTTGTCAGTTAATTTGACCAGATAGAGGCAATAAGATATCTCTTCTATAGTGACCGAGGATACGGAACGATAAAAAAACACGGACAAAACAACAAGAAGCTTTTTTTCTTTTTTTTCTCTCGTACCGTGTCTTTGGTTACCAGGGAAGTTCTTCACCTGCTCGCCTGTGTTTTTATCCCTTCTTCGAAGATATATCAATGCTTGATTTATTTTAATAAACTATCATTCACTATTAAAGCGTAATGAAGATTTTTCTGTGGCCTATTTTGCAACAAGCGATTAGTAAAAAAAAAAGGAAACTATCTAAAAACGATTGGCAATGTCTCTATAAGACTAAATCGCCCATTCAGCGTCAAAACTATATCATGGTGTCGCTTTTACTTTGGTTTGTATAGCAAAAAAAAAAACTAAATATTCTACCAGCTACATTATTTCTTTGTTTTCAAGTTTCCAAGTTTCAACGACACCGTTTTACTCATTCTGTACAACGTTTGCAAAAAAAAAAAAAACTCTTTTTTGCCGTTATATTCCTTTGTATTTTACACAACTGTTTTAATCTCAGGAAAAGTCCAATCAGTAATGATGTAAATTGTTAGTTTCCTACGGGCGGCGCATTTCTTAAGTTGGATAGATTCAATTTGACTTTTCGATGTTACTTGCGAATAAAGCGGTTTTGTTTTCATTTTATTTTGCAATGATTTTGTTTTTACGTGTTCACCGCTTTACCCTTTTTATTCAAACATGAGTGCCATCTGTACTTTTTTTTTAAACTCCGTTGAGCGCCAAAGATTATGCCACCGGTCATTTCTAAAATGTGAATCTCAAAGTTTAGCGGCCGGAGGCTGAACAATGTGCCGTCATTCAAATGACTATTTAACTGACGCCAGGTGTCACAAACCCAATCGAACTCGGATCGTCGGGTTATCACGACACCATTCAACTTTCTCTGACAAAAAAACTAATTCCACGCCCTAACGTTTTGCCCCATAATGGCTGTCACGGCGTCTCTTCGACAAGAATAAAAAGGAACGCTCTGTGCATACTCTCGCTTTTTGCTAACCCTTTAAGATCAGAGGGCGCACGTTTAGGTTAATAAAGCCGCAGCATTTTTGAAAGCCTAGAAGGCTGTTAATGTACCTTGAAATTAGTTCATTCCTGCCTTTTGGATCAGTCATCCCCTCATGAATCCTCAGAGGCTTCCCTGCTGTCCTGAAATGTTTCCAAGAGTAAGTTACAAGATGCGAACTTGAAATTCGGTCAGCCTATTTATAGTTTTGCGCCCCCCTCCCTCTTTTACGCCCTTTTTACTGTTACAAATATCTACAACATATGTATATGCTGCAAACTGTATTCCATGGTTACCAAAAACTGCGCCTCAGTAGTTTAACAGTTAAGCCTTCCCAGAATATCGATTAAGTAGCTTGTTGTTTTTATTGTTTTTCGCAAAGCTAAAACAATAATCCAGTGTCCACATTACCCGTGGTATGTTTCCTTTCCTCGAGCTTCAAGGCACTGGTAATCGGGGCGCGTAAACTCATGCATACACATGCAAACCAATGCAAACTCATTTGAGGTTGCCACATTTTCCCAATCATTCAAACGTTCAACTTGCGAACTACCATAAAAATACACGCGCTGCACTCACCATGGAAACAAGCCAGGAGCGCGGGCCTTTCTCTCTATTCCAGTTAGCTTTCAAATAGGAATCCGACTTGGTAATCGTCCAGCGTGAAGGACTGCAAATTGGAGTCGGCGTCCCGTGAAAATTCTTACGTCGCACGTAATCTCGAGTGAAGTTAGCGATGCTCCACTTCCCGTGGTAACTGCTTTCTTCCTGAAGGTTACATGCTGCCTGTTTCGCGGGTTGAATTAACACATAACTCATTGGATCGTATTTTTATTGCGAAAGCATTAGCTGTCCCATGGAGCGAAGCCGGCGTTTCATGCAACCGTCTGTAGCTGCTTGAGGTTACAGCGCACGAGACGAGAACAAAACGAGACACACAAAGAGACAAACACTTGTGTTTGTCTCTTTGTGTGTTTCTCGTTTTGTCCTCGTCTCGTGCGCTGTAACCTCAAGATAAATCACCGATTCGCCCAAGCTACCGTGTTGTCTGTAGAAGCGAAACGGCAGCTAAATTCCCATTGGCTGCGACGCGTCACGTGGCTCCATAGCAACTTCGTCATCGTTGCTAAGGAGCCAGCCGAACTGCTGGCGGCGCAGCGGCAGGGCTGGGCAGAGATACTCCAAAAAGTATTCGGGAATACAAATACTGAGATACATGTGTTTTAAGGCCAAAATACAGATACTGAGATACATTTGTCTTTTATGCAACGGGATATCCCTGAGGTACTTCTGCAGAAACGGCGAAAAAGTATTCCAGAATACAAATACAGATACTCATAGAAATACATTTGTTCCCGAATGGTGCTACGTGGAGAGGGTGCAGTTCGTGGCGAAGGCGAAATGTAATTTATGCTTGTGCTCCTCTTTTTGTGCCATTTCATAGACTGCCCATTACCTCAAACTCTTTATCTATCACTAATTCCGGTAAAAAAACATGTCACCCCCGTTGAACCACATAGTTACAGAACGGTAACGACTGCGTACCATGCTTGACAAAGGCGTCTGCCCAAAATGAACTCTGTTTTGCCGTGAGGGTGCATCTCAAAGTGTCCGAGTCACCCATAGTGTAGGGAGATTGGACAACAGGGCCGTTCTTTTTCTCGACTCGACTCCTTTACAGCGTTCGCTCCGCTCAATTGGAATGAGTGGAGGGCTTTGTGAGAGGAGCTGATTTTGTTATTCTTGCAAGTAACCTTTAAACCACAATTCTTTTTTTTTTATTGCTGGTGACTGAGATGGATCATGTTATAGGGCAGGTTCATATTATAAAGTCCGAAGCAAGTTGCACCAAACGGAAGTTATTATCCTTTAAATTTATCTTAAAAAGGGCAAGAAATGTAACGAGATGCCTAAAGCCTGATTCACGTGGTGCGATTTTTCTTGCGATTTCGCAGCTGCGACCTTGAGCCTCGTAGCCTCCATCACGCATTTTTTGTCGCACGAGCGACGTCGCATTTGCGAAATCGTAAGCAAAATCGCACTATGTGAATCAGGCTTTAGTCGGCCAAAGTATCGCGATACAAGCGATACATTGTAAATGTATTTCACTACTGAGATACAAATACATTTTACGAATGTATCTCGATATAGAGATACAGATACTCGAAAGTATCTCTAAGATACTCTCGCGATACATTTGTATCGTGATACTGCCCACCCAGCCCTGCGCAGCGGGGAAGGGGGGGGGGGGGGGGGGGGGGGGGGTCGCGGGTATGCATCGTCGTCCTCTAAGCGTCGTGCTTAAAGGCATCCTAGACGTCGTCCTCCAGGTGTCGTTCTCGACGTCGTCCTAGACGTCGTCCTCTAGGCGTCGTTCTCGACGACGTTCTAGACGTCTACCTTGAGGTCGTAATAAAAGGTGTCCCAGAAGTCGTCCTTGACGTCGTTCTCGACGTCGTCCCAGAGGTCGTCCTAAACGTCTTCCTCTAGGAGTCGTTCTCAACGTCGTCCTAGACGTCGTCCTCTATGCGTCGTTCACGACGTCGCCCTAGACGTCGTCCTTCAGGTTGTCCTAGAGGTCATCCTTGAGGTCGTCCTAGAAGGTGTCCGAAACCTTAATACGTCTAGAATAGAAGAACATTACACGAAAAAATTTTACCCGCAGGACTATAATACTCTCGCATTCCTTCACATAAGCAGTCTTAAGGTTCCTGTATTTTTTTTTTCCCTTTGTGTGTTTCCCGCATTCAGCAACTCAAAATTTGTTTTCTTTTCGTTACGCGTTGTAGTTAAGAAAGACGATGCATTTTATTACTATAGCAAGGTCGCACATGCAGTTAAGTACTAAGAACATAAGGGAGTGTCTACGGCAAGCAAGCATCACTCCCTGACAGCTGTAAAAAGGCACGACATGGCCGCTTATGTTCACGATTCTCAGCTACAGAGCCGGCGGCGTCTGTATCCGTTGTCTGTAGCAGCGAAAAGCGGCACCTAAATGCCCATTGGCTGAGCAAAATGGCATTAAAAGTCCCATTGGCTGCGACGCGTCATACTGTAAAACCCTTAATGTTCGCGAGCCCTTAATTTTCGCGAATTTCGCGAATTGAAAAACTCGCGAGATTTAAGGGCACGCGAAAATTTCGATCCTTGAGAGTTTCAATGCAGGCGTATGGAATTCGCAAAATTTAGTGCCCGGGATTATGTCCTCCGTGACCGATTCGCGAAAAAAAGGGGCTGCGAAAATAAAGGGTTCTACACCAGACGCTTCGTCACGGAAACCGGCGAGGCCGCTCGAGGTCAAAGCGGAAACGCCGCAGAAATAAAACACAAAGAAAAGCACAGCAACGCAGATGCACCGTCACGGAAGCCGACCGCCCGCTCCAGGTCAAAGCGGACGCGCCTCAAAAATAAAACACAAAGAAAAACACAGCAACGCAGATCCATCGTCACGGAAGCCGACCGCCCGCTCCAGGTCAAAGCGGACGCGCCTCAAAAATAAAACACAAAAAAAAACACAGCAACGCAGATGCATCGTCACGGAAGCCGTGGAGCCGGCGGGGGCGCCGCGCCTGCGCAGTGGGGAGCGTGATGTCACCGCCGGATCGCCGTGTGAAAAAGCAAGACGTGGCGCGCTGCTTGGAGTAATGCGAAAGCATTACAACATGTAAACAGTATTAAGCGTCTCTGTCGAATGTATTTTTTTTTTCGAGAGTTCTTGAAATGATTCTAGGGCTTACATATTTATGGAATTGGTTCATTTAGTAAATTTAGATGATTCCCAGCAAGTTTCTAATTGAAACCATGCCCTTAAATTCAGTAATTATAAAAAGTAAATTACTTGAAAATAATGAATGACCGAAGTATCCTAAACTTTATTAATTTTTCTAGATAAAGTTTTGGTCGTCGGGCAGAAACCAAAAAGCCATCAGCGTCCTTTTTTTTCTTTTGGCTTTTTTTTTACATTTATATTTCCTCCAACGAATTTAGTTTACAGTGTTCTTAGTTTAATTTCAACCTTACAAAAAAGCCGGTGAGTGGCCTTGCAGCACCACCACCGCCAAGCTCGGTTGTCGCCAACATTACTAGAACCACTCAGTTGGGAAACTGCCATAGAGGCTGCTTTGGAAAAGTGGCTCCGATCCGTACTCGAGAACCGAGCTAATGGCGATCGCAACGCCGCCATTTCTCCCGCAGCGTCCACTTCGGGAACTGCATGGCTGCACGTATTTAAAGGTTGAGTCGGGCAAGGGCCAGTGGCGCCATCTCGTAGGGCCATCTCGCAGTAGCTATATAAACAACTTTCATGTTTCAACTCGTCGCTAAAGGGTGCCGCTGTTATCGTATTCAGCTCGGTCTCGGTGGACGCCAGCGGTCCAGGTTTCAAGGGTGAGTTTCCCAACTGAGTGGTTTAGTAACGTTGGTTGTCGCGTAGTACTGTCTGATGGGAGAGTGCCTTTAGAGCGCGCGACACTAGAGCGCCGACGTTCGAGAACGCGACACGAGAGCGCTGCGACAGTAGCGCGCTTGACACTATACTTCGTCTCACCTTAGTATGGACTATTGTTAGCCGCGCGTGCTAAAAGCGCGAGCTAGTCGCTTTGAATGAAGCCGCGGCGGCTGCACGAGCGCTCGTGCAGCAAGTGCTCTAGTCAAGGCAGTCAAGGCTGGCCACTCGCGCTAGCACAGTCTTCGCGGTTAGTCCATGCTAGGGCGAGACGAAATATAGAGCGCACGTCACGAGAGCGCACGACCAGTTGAGCGCGCGACACGAGAGCGCACCCCATTTGAGCGAACACCGCAAAATGTGAGATGTACCCGTGGCTCCACAGACAGAACAAAATTGTGCGACTCATTGGATTGAAGCATTGATTGAATATGCCTTTAATAAAAAATAAAAATAAAAGGGGTACGACTCTTTTAGAGGCGAAGCTTCTTAGGGGCTAGCCATGTCCGTCCGCCGTCCGCCGTCCGCCGTAGGCCCGGCGTCGGGTGCTCGTGCTTCTGCTCGTGAGATCACGTGCTCACGAGCACGTGAGCACATGATCACGTGCTCGTGTAGGGCAAAAAAAAAATTGGAAAAAAAAAGATGAAAAAAATTATGAAAAAAAAAAAGAAGAAAAAAAAAGAGTAGGGGGTTCCGAGATGCCATCCCATCTGTCTGCTTAAAAAAGAAAAAGAAGAAAACCACACATTCTCCTACTGACATGAATGAAAAGGCTCAAAGAAAAAGAAGAAAAAAAAGAGTAGGGGGTTCTGAGATGCCATCCCATCTGTCTGCTTAAAAAAAGAAAAAGAAGAAAACCACACATTCTCCTACTGACATGAATGAAAAGGCTCGGCATGCTGCGGCTCGGCGTCTACGCAGACAAGCACCACCAGAGCTTCGCCCCAAGCAACATCATTCACCATGTGGAGATGCGGTCAATTTTTTAACCAATTGTTTACTGACATTGGAGAGAAAAGGGGGCAGGGGAGAGGGCTGGGGCATATAGGTACCGGAAAAGTTTGCATTTGAGTGGAACCTCGAGTCTAAGATTTCTTCACTGTGCTGCGGTGCGCCTCTCGGATATACTATAATTAGTTTACTTTTGGCTATATTTGGTTTATTCTTGACAGGCATTAGGGCTCCGATCTATTTGGTGGCTATTTAGACGTCCCTCGCATAAGTATAAATGGTATTCTGACGTCCATGTCCGTAATGAAGAAAGCTCACCGCTTAAAAAGTATCAGTAAAACACTCATCGAAGGAAAGCTCAGTGCAATTTTATCAGATGCACATCTTTCCAGTATTTTGACGGATACAGGAAAACCTCCCCTGCAAATCTGTGATATACAAAAGCAAAGAACTGATGAAGCTAGGTCAGCTGCAATGTATTTTTCTGCAAAAATGCACGCTACAGATATTCATTTTTTTTTCTTTTTTTTTTTCTGTCGGCTTTTTGTAACACTTTTTGGTTTGTCCCACGCAAAACTTTCGTCGACTCATTTCGCCATGTCATTGCTGAACTCCGCGGCATAAATCCCTGCCAATTTAACATAAAACACGCGATGCCCGAACAAGTAGTCGGTCCGGTCTGACCGCACGCACTGGACTGGTTGTGCGGTCTCGTGACGGGCGCTCTACTGACACGCGAGCTATTAGCGAGTTTTAGTAGACCGTGTTTCCCCCTCCGCTATGAAGAAACCGCCACTGCGCCTGCTGTGTCGATGGCCTTGGCTGTAGAGTTGGGTAGTGGAGGGGCTTAGCGGAGGGGGAAACAGCGGTCTATTAAAACTCGCTTATGTCGCTGCGCTCTTGAGTCGCGCGCGCTAACGTCGCCGCGCTCTCGAGTCGCGCGCTCTAATGTCGCGGCGCTCTAGTGTCGCGTGCGCTAACGTCGTTGTGCTTTACTGTCGGCGCTCTTGTGCCGCGCGCTTTAGTGTTTTACAGCCCTGTTTGATATTTGACGTAGAAAGTCTCGTTCCGCCCTGGTTCCTAATCTGGAGTCAGCACAGTGCTCACCTCGCGTCTGAGGTGGCTAGTGTTCGTTTAAAAATGCGGCACAGACACGCGTGACTCCGCGTAAAAAGCGAGAGTTGCGATACCATGGCAATACCTTTCGCGCACACAAGGCAAACTATCGCAACGGTTTCCCACTTTTCGATTCAAGTAGTGCGGGAAGCAACCGTCGCACATTGCAGGAGACAAGGTGGCGTGGAGAGTGCGACCTAGCTCAAGTGTGCGCGAAAAGCGAGAGTATACAGCACTGATCTCAGCTTTTTTTTATCCAAGTATTGCTGAAATCGATCGTTGCCGTTGTAGAAACACGGCGACAAACTGTGCACGACCTTAATCGAAGTCTTCGTCACAAGCGCGCGTGCGCTGTGCATTCGTCAAAATGGTGAAGTTACGCACTACCCGACGTTCAAAGGATCAAGATGCTTCCTGCTCGTCAGATTTCCGTCTAAGATGCACAATTAGTTGAGCTGTTGCAAAGAAGAACATTGCACTGAGTCAATATTGTTTCTGATATCTTCCTTAAAACTTTTTTTTAATATTTGTTTTGCTTGTTCTGAAGTGAATAAATATATTAAAAATCAACCAAAACTGCACAGCTTCCAGCGTGGTTTATAACGGTCTAAAAGAAACAAAATTTGCATGTTGTTTTTTTTTCCCGCTAAAATGAGCAACGCGTCGCCGAACTCTCATTCTCCACCCACATGCAGTGCCAGCTGTTCAAACCAGATACAAAATTTCAAAACTCGTCGTTATCTTATTAAAAGTAATAAATGAATTTCTCATATTTTCGATACGAAAATTGTGGCCGACAAAGCCTTCGAATGCATTCATCTAAATGACGCCGTTACCAAAAACAAACCCCATTTTGCCAAAGAAAAAATTCAAACAATCACCTATACTTTTTGAATGAGGTAACGGTTAGTTCTCAAACTTTGGCATCTTGTTTGAACCACTTCATTTAGGCGGAAACTGAGCGCTCGGCGATGCGTTGTTTAATTTTTGCAGCAAACAAAAAAAAAAATGTTGTTAATTGTGTGTCGTTGTTTTGTTGTTGTTTTTGTGTGTGTGTGTGGGGGGGGGGGGCGGGAGGGCGGGGCAATGACAGCACAGTCAACGAGAGCAGACGAACAAACACGAATACACGCACAGAAACACGAAGTCAGGATGTTTTCACCGCGCTTGAGTGGGTTAGCCGATCAGAGCCGACGCGCAACGCAATGATAGATGCCGTGACGTTGCACTTTTGGTGCTTTTTGATTGGCCCATTGGCTCGTAGAGTCGCCTTCGCTCTGACCTAAGCTAATACAAAGTACAGACGCCCTAAACTCGTCAAACTCAAAGTTGAGGCCGAAGTTCGCGGAGCGCGCCTATTAGACTCGCGCGACGATGACGCAGCGATTTTGTCGCCCAAGTTCAATCGACGCGCTCCGCGAACGTTTGGCTTTAACTTTGTGTTTGACCAGTTTAGGGCACCAGGACTATTTAAATTGAAGGAGCAGAATTTATTCTTTTCTCTTTCAAGCAAACTGTAAAACTTGAAACACGTTCAGCACATCACTGAATAGCAAAAGACTCAAAACTTTTTTCTTCGTTTTTATTGGCAGCCAGGGCGGCTCGCATTGCATTTGCTGCGCGATTAAGCACTAATTCAGCATGGCACTTCATTGGCCACAAACGACCGCAAACACGGGGTAAAGATCAGTTCAAAACGGGAGCCACTTCGCGCTGTTATACCGCCAAACGGCGAAACAGACAGCCAAACCTGCGCCGAAGGCCTTCGGAACGCTCGGAACCGGTCGGATCTTCGAGTCCGCAAACGACAGCAGCGCCGCCGCGTACATCCGGGACCTTTCTACGCTCGCCGCTCGTCTGTGCTTGATCCCACTACACCTTTCTAGTATGCGCCGCCTTTTCCACCGCTTGGCGGCGGGTATGTCGACGGGTCATTTCTGGTTTCCGGACTTTATAAACTGCATTTGTTTCTTTTCTGATGTAAAATACTGAACAAAAACGGCTTTTATAAATAAGGGAAACGGTTCGCGTCACTTATATTTTGTATTTCGATTAAAGAGAAGCTTTTAGCGGCTCTGACCAGTAGTAAGTCCAGGACCAAACACCTCACATTTCACGCGCTTTCGGCAACGCGGGTCGCCCTCGTAGGTGGAGGAGGCTTCCGCGTCGTTTGGTTAAAATATGACGCACTGATATTTAGTTACTCTCTCCGTGCCCGCTGGCTTGCCCGAACCCCAAGAGACGAGGAAAGAAAAAGCCTAGAAGCTCCATTTAATGTCACACAGCGGGACTGTTTTTGTTTATTAAAAATTACCACGCCACAGGAAAAGTCGTTTCGTGCTCTGCAGTTTGAGAAGTGTTAACCTAGTGGCACATAAAAGATTCTGTGCTTGTCCCACCAATGCGTGCCACTCTTCGAGATGTGAAAGAACGAATTGTTGAAGCTGCGAATTTAAAAAAAACTAACGATCCATAGATTTAAAGAGAGACACCAAAATCATACGGACAGACGTGCCTCATGTCTGTCATAATATGAGTCATGTCTGTCGTTATGTTTCTCTTCCTTTCCTAGATGTGTTTGTTGTATAACCAACGCACTCATTTCTAGTCTTAAATAGAGACCAATTGATTTTCTGCATAGCAAGAAATGAACTACCGCTTTACTGCTTGTCGCGCAACACATGGTGCTCATGCATCGAACGCAAAGAACTTTAAAGACCAGAAAATATTGCACTTTGGAACTTCCTCTATCCGGTGATGTGCGGAATGTGGATCTGCTCCTTCTTTTTGAATAGCCCTGCATAACTACTGAAAATATTAGCTTGATTTTTCAGAACGCTTCTTAAAAGAATACTGTGCGAAACATAGAGTCTCAGTTAAAACTGACTTTAACCGTTTCTTTTCCTCTTTTTTTTTCTTTTTTTTTTGCGTTGAACTATAACTCGTGGCATTTAAGAAGAATCGCCAGTTTCGTAGCACGTGATGCCAGCCACTCTCATATTTCAGGCCCAATGATTTCGCGTTAAAACACTGAAGTGAAAAAAAAAAATGTTTTAATGGGTTTAATCTTTTACAGCGGAGCTGTTCAGGGCTAGGTTCCCCAGTTTCGTGTCAGTGGACAAATAAATCTCGACATAACCTTCTGGACAGCTACCGCCATCTATGAGTGACGGCAGCACATAGTACAGCTCCGCTGCTCTTCCTTCTTCACCAAAGTGTAAAGGCTGAAAGTTTTTTTTCTTTGTACAATTTTTAATAAACAATTTTTTAGCACTATCTACGCCCTTAGATGCAATTTAGGGGGGGGGGGGGGGGGGAGTAGCCCTGCCCTTGACGCCGCCCGGTGCTTCCAAAACTAATAAACTTTTTTCGGCTCTAATTGGCTGGAGAGATGATTCACGTGTGAAATGTTGGTTGTAAAATTGTCTCTCCGTGTCGTAATAATATTTTAATCGACAATATTTTTTAGATGCGGAGCGTCTCTTGCTCGGGTCTATGTCCCGCGGCGTCGGCGTTGTAGTCGGCACTCGAACTACGCACGCGCAACTCTCCTCCTTCCCTCTCTCCAACAGCTGCGCGTTACTCTCTCCGCTCTCTCTCTCTACCAGCTGCATGCACTGCGCGTGCGTTCGCTTCTCCTCACACCGCGCGCGCACGCGCAACTCTCCTCCTCTAGTCTCCTCTCCTTCAAGTGTGAAAAAAAATAAACGGCGAGCGGCGAGCGTTCCAAGTTTCTCTGCCGTGAGCCGCGACGAAGGCTCGCGTAGGGGGTAACGCTAGGGCAGTCGGTGGCGCCATCTCTCGACGTCAGCACGCAACTGACTCTTTCCTCGGAACCAACACGATGCTCCGCATCACCCCATGGTTCCCCTCGGGAAGATGGTGTAATTTTTTTTGTAATGTTTGAGAAACAAATAATTTAGAAAGACGGACTATTGTTTTCAAAAATATCCCGAGATAGCCTTTCCACTTCGGTTTCAAACGATAAAAAAAAAAAAAAAACATGGCTGCCGGCGCCTGCCGTGTGATCAACGAGAGCAGCTCGTCGTGCTCGTCTATTTTCATGAGTGCGAGTCGTTCCGCGTCGACCGAGGTGTTTAGACGAAGATCTCCTCAACCGATCTAGTTTCCGGCAAACAAATGTCGCAAGTGCACGCCTTCAGAAGCGCTGTGGGCTCTGTGTGCGTGCTTAGGTTCGTAGCGGGCGGTAGCGGGACTGGCCTAACGTCCCACTTTAGCTATGTTGGTTGATTTGGCTCGGTTTGTTTCTTTGGGCGTATGTTGAATAAAGATATTGGTTCTCATAAAAGTGATCCCGCCGCTCTGTGAATTGTGCGGCCGTTGTGTTTGAAACCATGGTTTCAATATTGTAAAGATACTTACACAGGTAAGAATTTACGAGTGATTTGGCCGGAGGCAATCGAGCGTTCGGCTCGCATCAGGTTTGTCCAGGTTTGTTCCAGTCATTTTTCTTCGAAAGGAAAGTAGCTCTTCGTTTTGCAGTGCACTGGTTTACCGATGCAAATACTTTTAGGTCGCGTTTTAGTTGTGCGTCATGAAACTCACCCACCTTGCTCGTGGACGCCATGCGAAAAGAAAAAAATATCAAGAACAGAAAAGCTGGAAGGGAAGGACTTCATATTTATTTTGTGGATATTTTTTTTAGTCCTGTCGGTTGCTTTTACCTCACTTCGACAGACGCTGGCAGACGCTTGTATTGGGCCATGGCTCGTGCATGCTGGAACGCTATAGAACGTTGCTTCCTGGTCGCGTCTTGCAAGCGTTGTAGACGTTTTTAGACGGGGCCGGAATAGCAGACGGAGGACGAAGGCGAAAACGGACGCCGACGCGCAGTTTCCATGTCCGGGTCTGTGCATGGCAGACGACGATAGGCGGTGGTGTGGAATAGCAGAAGATGCCGGAGGCCGCCGCGCGTCTGCTCGCACGACTAGCAGGCGGTGTCAGACTCCCAGAATAAACGCACCTGATGTCGGGAAGATGGAATCGATGCGCCCAACCAGGGGGCGCTTCTAAATGGACCTTTTCCGAGAAGCGTTTTGCGCTCGCGCGAGCGCCCGATGCCAAACGGTTAAAGTCGGCACGAAAATTCGAGGCAATTCGGAAGGAGGCTGTGGATCAGCGAGTAGAACACGTAATTGCAGCATATATATAATTGTGTTACACACACAAAAAAAGAAAGTGGACGGAAAGAAAAACACGACGTTTGGGTAGACGCCACGGATGCCCCCCCTGATCTCAATGACAATTGCTGGATCACGTTTGACCATAGAGTTATTACAATAAACGCTAGAGGCTCAGCTGGTGCTAGTGTGCTGTTGCATTTTGAAGCAGACAGTAAGCAGTCAGAAATTGACTTCCGGTAATGCATATCTATGGGAAAAAGCGAGTGCATTTTCTCTCTGCGCTCGATTATAAGAGCAAATATCACGAATAATTTGTACGTACTAGGCACATGGAACATTTCTCAGTCACGCAGACGAAATAATTGGTCAGTTTCAGCATTTTTATTTGCAATTCGTGGCATGAAAAACGGTGTCTAAACCGCTTCGTACGTGTATTTATGTGAACTGTCGGACACTGTTAGCGCGAACACGGCGTCGACGCTTTCCAGCATGGGGGATATACGTACCAAACGAACGAAGGACATGTGGAAAACCAAGAGGGACGGCAAGAACTACGCAGTAACACTGGATAAGTAACTCCTTGTGCACGCAGACGATCAAAATAAATTGAAAGCCACGTAAGCCACGCAGACGATCAAAATAAATTGAAAGTCCGATTTGCAATAATAAGTTCTTCTTTATTCTTTCTGCTCATGAATATGTGCAAAGATGCATGTTCAAATCATCAACCGCACGCTCCAAATCTTTGCAAATAGGGATAAGTCAGAGAACAGGTGCCAGATAAAAACTGCCCGACATAGGAAATAATAAAAAAGCACACCTTTCGTAGTCCACGTACTTTATTTCTTACATTCGAATGTTTTAATTTTAACCGATCGTGAAGATGCACAACGGAGTCATTTTTATTGAGTGACAGGACGGGCATATTAGCAATATATAAGCGCCACCGCAATGCTAGCAAACCTTGAACACACTCTACATTCCTTTCGATCGTTAGTTTGCTTAGAATCGTCGCTCGTTTTCACATGCCTTCCTTGAAACAGAGGTTTTGGGCCTGAAATAGAGCGAAGTTTAACATCGTTCAGTGGTAAAGAAAAATGCTGTAACTAAAGCAATTACACTTTCACAGTACCAAAAAAGGTACATACTATCCGGTACAACCGAAATGACAAAAGTTATTTATGTTATTTTCCGGCGAAGAGAAAAACTTCACGCGTGTTTTCCCATAGGAATACACAGGGAGGCTGGAAATGTAGACTGCATGCTGTCTGCTTCAATTTGCAACCGGAAGTCCCGTAGACACTAGCGCCAGCTGAGCCTCTAGCGTTTATTGTAATAACTCTATGCGTTTGACCAGCACCGCCGATGGACGGGAATGCGGCCACGGTCGGCCATCTTTTTGGTAGAGTTATATCATCTCTAGCCATCATAGTAATATGGCGGACAGCGCAATGGCGGCAGGCTGTCGTAAAATAGCCGTAGATCAAGTACACTGTACTGTGGGTGATATTTCGTGCTTGATTGAAGTTGTTCGATGAAGCAGATTCTTGAAACCCGGCGTGAACGGTAGCCTCGTCTTTGAGGACCCGGCGAAAGTTCTACGAAAGCGCAGCACCGGGGGAAAGCAGCGCAGCTCGCATCGAAAGCAGACTACGTACCGGCGTCTGGGCGTCTGCTTTCGATGCTTTTTTCGATGCGACTTTCGATGCGTGCTGTGCTGCTTTTCCCCGGTGCTGCGCGATTTCGTGAAACTTTCTCCGGGTCCTCAAAGACCGGGCTACCGTTCACGCTGGGTTTTAAAAACATGTTTCGTCAAACAATTTCAATTAATCACAGAATATCACCCACGCTATTTTGATGGCAGCCTGCCACCACAACGACCACAACTGCCGAAACGCCGTCTGCCATGGATGGATGATGGTGACTGCCAGGTGGCTTCGGCAGCTGTATCTTGGCTAGAGGTGATATAACTCTACCAAAAAGATGGCCGCCAGTGACCGCATTCGCGGAGCGGGCAAACGCGATCCAGCAATTGTCATTGAGATCAGTGGATGCCCCTTTTTAAAGTCGCGTTGGGCACGCGTAGCAGTTCAGAGAGCGAATAAACTGGTAGCGTAGCTCCCATTATCGATTGGTAGCGCAGGTAGGTCACTTCCTCGATTTTTAGTTCGTGCAGCCACCGCCTGGTGCCGTCGGTATGTAGAAAAGGTTCATTGCGAAGGTAGAGCCACCGCAGTGCAACTCATGATCGTGTCGCGTCGGTCGCGTTGCATTGGCGTCTCAGGAGTTTCGAGCGTACGGTGAAGATTTAGAAAAGGATAGAAAGCGTGCGAGATTTCGTTCACGTGGTGAGTCAAGAAACGATACAGAAGTTTGAATAACACGCATCATCCGCCGAGAAAGCGGTTCATTTCCCCACCAACGAGTCGGGTTCCCCACAGTGGGGTCCGCCTCGCAAATACAGGGTGTCACAAAAGAAAATTTACACGTCTTTTTTTTGCCGCAAAAATAAAGTAGGCATCGCCGAACGCTCATTTTCCGTCCAAAGGTAGAGCTAGAGGTCACAACCAGATGCCAAAGTTTCAGCCCGATCCGATAACTTAATCAAAAGTTATAAGTGATTTTCTGAAAATTTCAATGGGAGAATGGAGCCCATTTTTGCCCGTTTTCGGTTTCTGGTGCCATAGAGCCCCATGTGTTCGAAAACTCCGTCGGCTGCCATTTTCCCATTGAAATTTTCAGCAAATCCCTTATAACTTTTGATTAAAGGTCTGTTCACACTAATGTGGCAAACAGGCAAGATGGCGGCAACCGGGGGGGGGGGGGGGGGGGGTGCCATTTCCGCTGCAGGCCGTGGGTTCCGGTTTACCGCTCTAAGGTAAGACTCAAGCTCGTTGATCTGTGGGAGGGGCTTAGAACGGGCCGTGACCTCCACCTAAGTTGGCCTAACGCTGTAAATACTGCAGCACGCACAAAAAAATTTCTTTCGCGCAAACTTTATGAAAAAGACTGCAGACACTCCCCAAGTATGTTCGAAGGCTTCATACATATGTCTGTTCTGAACATGTCTGCCGAGCGTCTTTTGAATTGCGTAATATAAAATGCGACCGCGGCTTTAGGGAGTGGTTCAAACGGCTGTTGAAAAGAGATTTCACAACCTCGAAAAGGACGACCTCTCCAGCCGAGAGCAAGTGGGGGCTATATTTCATTTGCCGGCCTAATTGGGTTTCCCTGTCACGTCAACGCTCATTAACGGTCCCCACAGCGGTGGAAAGATTTTCTTTTTGTTTTTACGCAGTTTGTGCCCAAACGGCAGTACTTCATCACAGCGTTCTTTAAAAACGTTTTAAAAGAAAAAGTTAAAATACCGCCCTCCTCCCCCTTTCCTCCCATTTCCCCAAGTACAAGTATGCTGACCTTTTGTAAACTTGTTTGCTGTTTTCCTTTGCAGTAATCTCCTTTTTTCTCAATATTATTAATATTATTGAATCCGGATCAAGTTACGAATTTGCGAAGGTTCTACGCTATTCAGATTACGGTAAACAATTTAAAAAAAAAAAAACTGCTGATTTAGTGTTAGTGGTTGTCTCGCTTAATGGGACCATAAAATGATGTTTCATTGTTTTGCTAAAAGCCACCCCAATAAATCGTACATGTTCATACAATCCAGGACATGAATACGCTTTCAGCTAATTGGGTTGCATTTTACTAAAAACTATATTCATTACCCGAGTCGGCTTGGCTTTTAAAGCACCAGTGCAATCAGCTTGATGAGCAGTCACATGTGACTTGAAATTTTTAGCTCCGGAAGTGCATTTAGTATCCGCCCCTCCGGTCCGTGGCCAAAATACGCTATCGGGTGTTAACCTATAAAAATTATTTTGGACTTTTTATAAAAACGTGTGGACTTCTTGTTGACTCTGATTACGTTCTTTTGACATTGACTTCCTGTTGACATGGTCAACAGAAAGTTTGTTGATTTTCTGTTGAAACTTTTTTTATGATTTTCTTCAGCCTGAGTAAAAAAGAAAATCTGTTGGCTTGCTATTAACTTTGCGTTGATTTTGTCTCTGCTGACTTCCTGTTGGTAGTGTCATTAGAAAGACTGCGGATATTCTGTTTACTTCGTGTTGAAAATGTTTACCTGACTTCCTGCAGCCAGTGTTAATTGAAAAGCTACGGAGTTTCTGTTGACTTTTACAGCAAAGCTATTTATCGCTAGGGTTCCAGGAAGTTTTTGTGAGCGTGACCAAAACCTCTACGCTCGCACCGCACCCATAAATAAACTCAGATATTCACACACAAATGGTAGGACGGTCTGCTCGGCAATTCGTTGTCGAGTAGAACTATTTCAGAGCGGTTTGTCATTATATCTATAATCATTCGTACAAATTATTAAGGCTACAATCACTGCGTGGTGGTTACTTTTTTCTGAAAGAATGCGCTTTTGAAGAACTTCGTGCGTACCTTATTATTGTATATTGATTCATTATCGCGTCTCTCACTTTCGTTGCACTGCCAGATACCAGTTAAACATAAAACGTTCTAATCTACCTACACTTTGCCTAGTAAAATGTTATACTTTATGGTTTGTGGCCATCGTTATCGGTGTCAGATTCCTTCGGTGTTCTTGTTGTTCAGACAATGTGTGCTCGTGTTCAACCTTGTCAATATGTTGAATACAAATATTGACAAACCACATGTACAAATTTGGGCGTTCTATTAAAATTATTCATTAATTTTTGATGGATGTTAATTTTTAATTTTTGTTCATTAATTTGTAGAAATAAACGACGACCTAGCGGTGAAAGTGCACATTCTTTTGCCTTAGACATCAAAATTACTTCACATGTAACTACTGATAGCCTAATTCCGATATCCACGCGATATTCGAAGTGAGGGGAGGGCGGGATAGTGCGACTGAACTAAGCCGTGTACAATTCTTTGAGCTGTGTTTGTGTTAGACAAAAGACTGGGGCTCTTAATCTCATCGGGAAGGGAAGGTTGCTACGGCGCCGGAGGGCAAGGAAGCGGCTGAGAGCCGTCTTGCGTGTCAACCCCCCTTATGTTACAACGGACCAAAAGTAACGTTCCGTACTTCACAGTCTACTTGAATTCTCCTGTCTTGTCTCTGAGCGCCCTTCCCTGACACTTCTCGTGTGTTTTGTAAGAGTAACTGTATTATCAGGTGAAAAAAAAGCGTCAGAAAGAATTCCTTGGTCACTCAAGTTCGCAGTAAGGACGCGCCATGTTTCTTCGTCGTCTCTTCTTAGAGTGCTCTGATTACAAAACAGGATTTATTTTCTTTCTAATGTTCCAGCTGAAAGCTACTGTGGCAAACAAGAGTAAAGTATTGCTCGAAACATAGTCGCGATTTGATTAAACCTATAGATTCTTGGAAACGACGGCAACACTTTGTAAGGTAAAACAAACAAATGTATTACCACTCGCTCGGTCTTATCATATTGTGTCTAACTCTTATTTCTTCCCATTTTTTCTCTCGTACTTTATTGTCCTTTTAATTAGTTACTAATTTACTTGCTTACCTTTCTTCGCATTTTTTTTTCCTCGTTTATTCCTCTCCTTTTTGTTATGGCCCCCCATAATTAGCATTGTACGCCCGGGTGGTTTAACGACGCCGATGGCAGGCGATGTTTTCAAAAAAACTTTTAATTGATACTCAGACGCCTTCGGTGCTTCTATTTACGGGTACGTCGGCTACGCTATCGTTCTTTGACGCGCAATACCATTACCGTAACACTATTGCTGCAACCTAGGTTGTACAGCTGCAACGGAAAAAGAGTAGCACAAGTGACCGATGACCGGAGCGGAAACATCGCGACACGCGGCGCTATTGCTCCCGATCGAGCCGATAGCGAGAGTGCCAGTCACGTTCCATTTCTCAACGCGGGGGGCGGCCGGCAGAAAATTGAGGAATAAGATAGCTTTCAAAATGGCGGGTTTTAGGACTGGCTGCTTTCTGCCGGCCAATCCCGTGTTAACACATGAAACGTGACTGGCACTCTCGCTATCGGCGCGCTCAGGAACAATAGCGCCGCGTGTCGCGATTTTGCCGCTCCGGTCGTCGGTCACTTGTGTTACTCTTTTTCCGTTGCAGCTGTACGCCTAGATTTTAGAATATTGAGTGGGTAACGCTCTGGGTAACGTGGCATGTGACCAGGGTTGTAAAGTACCTAGGTACAAGTAACTGGAAATCAGTATCTAGGTACTTCTGTTGTACCTGAGGTACAAACCTAGGTACTTTCATTTCTCGATATCTGTATCTGTATCTTAGGTACATTTTCTAGTAACTTGTAACTGAGTGAAGTTACTTTTTACAGGTACTTTTCTATTCGCTTCGTCAAAAGTGTAGAAACTATAAATCTGAAAGTTTTAACACACTACCCTGTGCCGTGATCAACGGTGAGTTGGGTACGACCTGGGAGGTATTCATTCATTCATTTCTTCAATGTTTTATTCACAAATTTGTTTTCACAATACACAAAAACTGTTGGGACCCATAGCCGTTAAGGCTAGTCCGGGGTCCAAACGTAATATAGGTTCAAAAAGCGGCAGAATACAATAGACTCATACAATGCGCAAAAAAAAAAGAAATCACGTTCTAGAAAGTAATTAGCGTAACTGCATGTCATAATCACGAAAGAATCTTTTTAAGGAGGGCAGAAAGTTGTTTTCCAACTTTATATTAATAGCTATTTCATACCAAACGAGAGCACCATAAAATTCAATCTGCCTTTGTCCATATGCATAAAGGCATGGCGGTAAATTAAACTTATAATTCGCTGCAGCCCTTGTTTGTCTCCTGGGAGATCGAAATAAATTCAAAGAAAGGGGTTCATTATAGACTCTATGATTTTACGAACTGTTTGAGCTATTTTTAATTTGTAAATGCAACTGAATGGCAACACGTTTAGCGATTGGAAAAGAGGTCTACTAGGGTTAGTGTTCCTTGAAAATGTTATAGATCGTATCGCCCGTTTTTGCAAGCGAGTTACCGGATCTAAGTATGTAGCGTAAGCATTACCCCAGGATTCAATACAATAAACCAGCTGACTGTGGACAAATGCGAAATAGAGTTTCCGCAAAATAAATAAATCAAAACATTCGCGTGCCTTTAATAATGTATAACAACCATATGCAATTTTCGAACACATATGCTTAATTTGGCTTTTCCAGTGCATATCATAATCAAACAGAACACCTAAATATTTATAACAAGTAACATGTTGTAATTCCGTATTATCTAATTGTATAACTATCTCGTCGTAATTAATCGCCTTTTCCGTGGAATGAAACACTGTATACTTAGATTTCTTTAGGTTGATTGTAAGTTGATTGCTCGTGAACCATGACAGTACCCTATTCAATATTTATATTGAATATATATTTATATTCATGACAGTACCTTATTTAACTTGATCGAACGACGTTTTAGCGAACGAAGCCCCGCCCATAATGTTTCATCGAGCGACACTTTAGCGAATGGCTGTGTTCATTTGAGCGAACGGTGGAGTAGCGATGCCGTTCTAGCGACACCAATTTATCGAATCGCTACGGAACTCTGTTTGGGGAAAGTAGTGACCTGCTTCCTTCATCTCAAACCGAAACCGAAAAAGATATCGTGTCCTAGAATGCTCATTTCAATGCGGTTTTCCTTATTTCTCACATTGACACCAATAAAGCATATTTATCGAACTCGTTTTTGTGTGCATCCTTTGTATAAAGAGCTTTACTACCAATATATTCTGACGAGTTTGGGGAAAATAAATAAAGAAAGTATCTTTAAAGTAACTGTACCTGTGAATAGGTACATTTTCATGCTAGTACCTAGGTACGTACCTAAGTACCTTTTAGTATGAGTAACTGTAACTGTATCTTAGGTACATTTTTGAAGTAACTTTTACAACCCTGCATGTGACCGCAGTGTTGGCGGTAACGCGTTGCAGATAACGGCGTTACCACTAAGGCGTCACTTCTTTCGGTAACGTAGTAACGTACTCGTTACATTTTTAAATGAGTAATGGGTAACATACTTACGTTACTTACTTCAAGTAACGTAGTTGCGTTACTCGTTGCACCTTCTTCCCAAAACCTGAAGAAAAAAAAAAAAACTACTCTTAAACCCTTTTTTTTATAATTTGTTTCACCATAAGACAAGAGGCAGTTAAAGCTAAGAGCTGATGGGAACAATCAAACAACGTCAAAATGGCACCATCATGGTGTTCGTCGTGTTTCTGAACAAAGTTCCATTGACTTGTATTTTTGACTCTGCTTGATGGTACCATTCATGGCGCCTTTTCCTCATAGATGGCGAAAAACTTTTCCGGAATAAACGAGTTGCTCGTAGCTGCCCATGCAGGTCGGGCGCTCGAGGTGGGCACGAACAACGGGCTCTTCGCCGCCGATCTAGGCGAGCTAGATTTTGTTCGTCCGGTGCCCGCCACTACCAGCAGGCGCCAACGGCCGTCGCGGGGCGCGAGCAATTAAGTAAAGTAAATGGCTCTGATTTCTGACTGGCTCCGAAGTTGGAACCACGTTCGAACCATTAAAACGCATTTTGTGAACACTCCATTTGCTGATGCTCTACGTTGGTAGTGCACTCGGGTTTTTTATCGTTCGCAAAATCGTCCTTTGTGTGCAGATAGAGTCGCTCGAGGAACTGACGCCTTGACATCACGTATGGGCTTCGCCGGCCTTCATCGCTTGTTTTAATGCGAACGCATTAACTGTCCCATAGAGCGAGCCGACGTCATCACCCCTGAAGCCGCGCCAAACGGCACCTTAAATCCTTTCTCCAAGTGAAGCCAGCTCCCAGCTATGAAACCACGTGAAAAGCCTAGCCAAACGGCACCTAGTTTCCCCGATCCCAAAGGAGCGGAGTGAAGCGGATGGATTTCGGCTTCGGTCCCATTCGCTGGCCCGCGTCGACGAGGCTCCTATTGGCCGTTGCGCGTCAGTTTCAACGACCGCCATTCCATGGCGCTGCGTGTCCGCGAAGCAGCGTCTCCACCGCTCCACGCCCAAGGTCAGCGCGCGGAAGACAGCGCGCGCGCTCGACCGTCGACGCAAGTTCGCCGCAGACGAAAGAAGGGAGTGGAAGAGCGGCGTGCATGCTTTCGCATTCACAACTCATAAGAAGTGCTTAGGTGTACTTAGGTGTACCTCGAGACTTTTTCGCGTGAAGTTTGGTATCGACGAATACGCGGCGGTGTATTGTGATATATATTTCCAGCGCGAAGTTTGCTGGTAAACTTCGCTCCACAAAATTAAGGCTTTAGACGCGAGCCTGTATGAGTAGTGAGATCATGCATGAGTCACGGTCGTAGGTAGAAAGCGACGTCTTACCATTGTGCGTCTTCAACGCTTGGGCGTACGGCGCGTGCTTTGCTCGCTTTCGGAATCACCGCACATGTGCGTGATGAGCATCGAAGATGACGTGCTGAGCTGTGCGACCTTCAGAACCGAGTATTCCGTAAACAAACAGCTTCTGGCCGGTACGATCTTCAGTGTTGGTGCTTATGACGGGTGCTTTGCTCGCTTTCCGAAGTGACAACCAAGTGATTAAATGACTAACATTGGTTTCTGCTTAGCATTTTCGTAATTATTGTCTCCTTTCACACATTTATTGTTTGTGTAACACATGAGCGACCGTGCTGAGGCGCGGGGCATTTCTGAAGAGGTGCATAGAGCGAGTGTGGAGCTTTCAGTGGCGCTCATGCTGCGCAATCCCACAGGTGCCGCCCGTAGCTCTCAAGTTTTGAGCAGCGCTCCAGGCGAGCAAAATAGAATATTTGGCTCGCGTTTCGAACATGCGTCAATACGCTTCCCCACTACAGTTTTTTCCTACTCCGTTCCAATCTAAGTGCCAGCGTAGCATAGGCTACAAGAGCGAGCTCCGAGCTTTCAGTGTCCCTGCCAAGCACGCGCGCTCGTGCAGTGCGAGCATCGTTCAGGGGAACATGCTTTAGCAAGTAGCTTCGGCTTTGCTATCAAGCAACGTTACTATACTCTGTTTCATACTTAGCGTGCAACGCTGTCAAAGCTACAGGCGCGAGCGCGTGGCTTCATCAAGGGTTTTGTTTGCGCGAGAACGCGTGCAAATGATCAACGAGATCAAGCCCCACGCTCGCGCCAGTAGCTTTGACAGCGTTGCACGCTAAGTATGAAACAGAGTATATAACCACTCAGTTGGGAAACTGCCATAGAGCCTGCTTTAAAAAGGTGGCTCCGATCTGTACTCGAGCACCGAGCTAACGGCGATCGCAACACCGCCATTTCTCCCGCAGCTTCCACTCCGGGAACTGCACGGCTGCACGTCAAGTTGGGCAAGGACCGGTGGCGCCATCTTGCAGGGCCATCTCGCAGTAGCTATGTAAAGCAACTTTTATGTTTCAACTCGTCGCTAAAGGGTGGCGCTGTTATCGTATTTAGCTCGGTCTCGGTGGACGCCAGCGGCTTAGGTTTCAAGGGTGAGTTTCCCAAGTGAGGATTTTAGTAACGTTGCTATCAAGTAAAGTGAAACATACGGGCTCGCGGAAGCCATGAAAGAAAGCAATAAAATAATAGAGCTAAAAGGAACGTTTAAAGGGGTATCCACACGAAGGAGAACTCCGCGGACGGATGTCGTGACGTCAGCCACCCGGAAAACTCCGTCCTCGCGCCTCCACACGACGAAGAACTCCGCGGACGGATGCCGTGACGTCAGCGACCCGGGAAACTCCGTTCTCGGCTTTATACTTTATACAGCCGAAGCTACAAGCGCGAGCTCCGGACTTTCAGCATCCCTGCCAAGCACGCGCTCTCGTGCAGTGCAAGCACTGTTCAGGGCCACATGCTCGCACTTGTAGCATCAGCTTGCTCTGAAACGAAGTGTAGCTTGGATTGGATTGGATTGTGGTGGCTCTTCCCTTTGTATCGGGTGAGCAGAGATCGAGCTCCGCTCTAGCCGTATTTCACTTCTTAGCTTTCTCTATATCCACACCACTGATCTCTATTGTAGTAGGCTGGATCGCGGATCCGGAGCCCGTCGGTGTCGCCACCGGCGGCCATTGCTTGACACCAGGCAATACATGGAAGTCAATGGGAGAAACGCACAAAAGTAAGGATATTGAAGCATGTACGCTGTGCTCGGAGGCGAGTATTTTATGGTGTACTGTGGTCCTTATGTCGGGTGTTTAGAAATCAAATCGACACGTGCGCCTCGCGGCGCACGTGTCGAGTGAGCAACAATAGGAAGTATTCACTGGCGGCCATATTTGTGTGCACTACTGCTGAGCGCGTGCTGATGGCGAGCTTTTTGCAACGTGCATTCAACACCATCAAGATTTCCGCTCTTAGCAGCCTATTAATGTGGGCTCCTTCAGAGCATGCGCTCTAGACATCACCCACAAATATGGTGCCCAGTGAATACTCCTTATAGCGGTGATAGCTTTCAGCGCACTAGAGGTGCAATCCCTCAATGCCTAAGCTTGGGAAGCGCCGAGCGAAGGGCGTATACACATCGGAGTAGGCCACACACCCTCGCCCCTAGGCTCACTTCCAGGCGGCGCAGCCTGCACCGAGAGCCACTCGCTCCTCTGTTCGTATTTCATTTTTCCCCAATAGTATGTACATGCTACATTTTTTTCTCAAAAACACAGAATCACTTTTCGGACTGAAGTTTTAATGTGTGCTACCATGGAGCAGAATGAAAAGCTGAAATGATTTGTTCGTCGAAGTTTGTTTACGTGCCAAACTCGTGTGTGTTCGAGGGGAATATATCAAAGCGAAACATGAGCAATACTTAAAATCAACCCGAGGCAGAGGGGGTCAGCAGCTTGCAAGTTGCTGCAAGCTCCCTGGTAATATCTGCAATAATAACTTACATTTAAATATAAGGATCTAAGAACTGCAAGGTTATGTCATGTAATGGGTATTACTCCAGAGCAATTGCTTGCAATGCGATGAAAAAATGCAGACGGGTACTGTGAGACATGTTTAATCCAAGTGTGCAGCGATTGCAGACAAAACCGATATCTGGCATCTAGCCCTCGCTGCCAGAGACATCGACCGTAAATATTCGGCCACCACCATGCCAAACGCAGCACTGTCATCTGGTGCTGGTGGTGGTGCTTCCATGCACTCTGTTAGCCTTGTAAGTGCTGCCGTCCTCTGTTCCATGAGGGACAGTTCTGCCCCGTCCACCCTCCTTCTTTTTTTTGGGAGGTGCAGACGCCGATTCTTTTTCTGCCAGGGAGGGGTCTGCCCCAGAGGCGGCTCCAGGGCTCGGTTCAGGGCTCTGTGCTGGGCTGAGCACATCTTCCGGGCTCCTCTCGTTAGAATCCTGCAGCCGCATGCCAACACAGTTGCTAGAAACCCGCACAATATTGTGTCATAAATAGAGCTGTGTCTTTAACAATGGCCGCGGGGGTCCTGTGAAGCCTGTCACATAAAATATATTTTGATAAATGTGCCAATTTCCAATTGTTTTGTCACCTCCTTCATGGTTTTCTTCTTTCTGGTACCCCCCTGTACAGTAAGGCATACAGGTATAACAACAAAGGTATAAGGCAGCAAAGAAAAAGCATTCCTTCCCACTTGATAACATTGTAATAAGGCTGGAAGTGGGTTACTCTTTGACTCACCAAACTAGAGACAGTAAAAAAAAACATAAAACATCTAAAAATAATTGCTTGACTGTAATCACTGAGGTTGAGATGTTTCGTGTTTATCCATTTGAGCATTCATCTCTGGTTTTAGTATGTGAAATGTTCCTTGCTCTTATTTACGTGCCACCGCAGTCATGCATGATTGGAAAATTTCGGATGCACAAACACATATAGCGCACTTACCCTGCACAGAGGTACTCCTGCAAAGTCGAAGCTGGACATCCCCATCCCTGCTCGAGTTGTCGCTCCATCCAGGAAGCACAAGGCCGAAAAGAACTTCCATTTTCCGCTGTAGGCTTCTTCAGCTGCCTGGCCACTTTTTGTTTTTAAAATCTTTCTTTCGTCCCGGTACGTTCTTCTTTTATTTTGAAGATATCCTTTCAAAAAATCTGTTCACAAAAAACAAAAAACAGAACAAAAAAACATCAGAGCTGGGAGAGCACAAGCCACACTATTTCTGTGAAAGCTGTGACACTTATAATTTCATTAAATGTATACCCTTATAATTAATACGTAACTTTAGCGAAATATGCCTGCTCGAGCTCGTTCGCTACCGGTGAGAGCACCTGGATTGAAAACTCGCGCTGCAGAACCGCAGGCATACCTAGACGCCCCTGCGCACAGTTGCGTTTGAGAGCGTTTGAATGCGTTTGACTGCGTTGCGGCTGCGAGAAACCAGGACATTCTTGATTCTTATGTTACATGCCAAGCTATTCCTTGAACAAAACGATCTCACCAGCCAGTTTGACTACGCCTTCACTGTCGCAATGCATCGAGAGAACTTTAGTCTTTCTGCATGTGCGACAAGCTCCCTGGCGCTCTGCGCGTGTAGAGCACAAGACGGCACGAACCGCCTCGTGCACTGTAGCCTGCCTCCTGTGACCTAAAGTTATGGCGGCGTCACGCACGCGCTGACCGCTTGGTGAGATCGGTATTCCACGCCTCATGCGAAGCACAGATGTGCCGGTTACTCGCTTTCGTGTCTGGACGCAACGCAGTCAAACGCAAATGTGCGTAGGGGCCTTTAGCCACAGCCAATAGATTTGCGCGCACGCTCTCGTCATGTGATTTGACTACATTCAAGCGTCCTGTGAGATTGTAATAGTGTTTCAATCGTCAGCAGCCGCAGAGCGCATTTATGCACTGAACAAAGACGTCACTCACCCACTGTGTATGGTGCAAATTGCGGGAACCGTGCGAACATCTCTTCGGCAATCTTCTCCCATATCGACGCCTTGATGTTGGTTTTTGAATACAGTTCGCTGCTTATATCCCACAGCGCAGGGGAACTCCTCAACGAGAGAAATTAAAAAACAACACGAGGAGTCGTCATTCAACTTTGCCATTCTACCACCGCACTGCAACAACAGTAAAGCGTGTTTCACATGCAGCGGTTTTGGCCCTAGAGCGGCGCGATTTCTGCCGTCGCGGCGCTCTGGCTGGCACCAGTGGTTGAGCGGCACGAGCGCCGCGACGGCAGAAATCGCGCCGCTCTAGGGCCAAAATCGCTGCATGTGAACCAGGCTTAATGGAGGAGGCGATTTCGAAAAGCGCGTGAAGAACACGGTTTCCCTCGTGGCCAGACGAAGCAAAAGAGTATCGCTAAAAGCATCTAAATGCAAACTACTCCGCGGCCGACCTGCGGAGCTCTCGTGCTGACAGAACAAAGCCTCCGTGCCTCCGCCACGGAGAAGGACGGCGCCGCGAGGCGTCAAAAAAGGATGAGGTATATCTCACGTGATGCACGATCCGCGGAGGAAAGTGGCGGATTTCTCCTTCGTGTGGATACACCACCTCCGCTATGGAGGAGGACGGCGCCCCGAGGAGTCAAAAAGGGATGACGTTTATGTCACGTGATGCGCGATCCGCGGAGGAAAGTGGCGGATTTCTCCTTCGTGTGGATACCCCTTAATGGGACGCCGGAGGCCGCGAGCTGCAGAGTTTTGTTTTGTTTAGGTAGTTTCTTTTTTGTAGACGTTTTGTTATCACGCGTCTACAGATGATGACAGATTCTTTTTCGAACGTGCTACGTGCAAAATCGAACGTCACAGCGCCGCCTGGATGGTGCTGCCAGCATAACATGGTCGCGTCTTGCGGACGCGCTTGCGCCCCCTGCCCGAGAGCAACGAGTCAGCTCCAGGCCGGTTCCACTTTCAGTGTTAGTGCGTATGGCGCGTGATTTGTTCACTTTCCGAAGCGACCAACATGCGCGTGCTGGGCTGAGGACTTCTGAATATTGGAAGCATTGTGCCGGCGTGCGGTCGTGTATCACTACTGCGTGGTGCGCGTTAAAGACCCCAGGCTAGCGGTTTGTACTGCACTGGCTACATTTCTCAACTACAGCTGGGAGACAAATCGCCCGCTGAGGCAGATGAAAGGCTCATTCGCACTGCCCCATTTTCTTACGTTAAGTTACGTTACGTATAAGCCACCGATACATCCGTGTCTCGAATGTTGCGTGTCATGCTTTCTCCTTGAACTGGTAGCCTCGCTTAATATAAAGCACAGAGGTCCCGGTGACTTCAATGTAATATTTTGTGACGTAACTTAAAGGAGCGGTGCAACGATATTCAGTTGGAATGTTTTACACTTTACACGAGCTTACTGGCACTAGTGGGACTTATGAATACTCGCACGCAACGCCACTGGCCAAGAAACGCCTTTGATGCGGTGTAATTTTAAGGACAAAAGCGATCATTTTCATTCAATCTCTCCTTTGCAAAATTTGATGACGTAACGTGGGGATCGCACACACCCCAATGACGATATTTGAATGCGGTTCATAGATTGAACCCGAGGATTGCGTGGGCACTCGATTTGGGCTCGTGATAATTACTAGCTCGAGAAGCATTCGGGTAATGGCCCGTGTCCAATCGCTGCAACGACGACAATAGCCGAGCCATAACAATGTCTGGGACTCAGCGCGTGTCCTGTGCTTTGCCAACCCCAGCGCGTGGCTATGATCAACATTGGCGGCATATAATCGACTCCAGATCACGTGTCCGCTTGTTCTGGCTGCGAGTTGAGGGGGTGAACGCTGCTCGTTTTTCTTTAATTTTTTTCTGGGACTTCTATTGCGCGGGGTGAAAAACATACGCGTGTTTCATAGGTCATTAACGTCAGGGATCCGTTCTAAGCGGTATTTGCGCAAAGTACAAAAATTGTTGCATCGTTCCTTTAACGTAAGAAAATGGGGCAATGTGAATGAGCCTTTAGGTCTAGGCTCTATTAGCGGCGAGATGTTTTGGTAGAGCCCTCCTATGGTTACCTCTTGTGACGTCATTACCATGCGAACAACAAGTTCGATCGTGTCTGTAATTAACATGGTGGAAGCTTGAAATCACTGCGCTATCAAAGCAGCACTGCCAACACCGTCAAAATTGAAGTTCTTAGATTCCTTTTATGTCCGTCGATGAGAAATCCTTTGCTGACGTCATAGTCAGCATTCGGCCAATCGTGGCTGGCCGACCACAGCGACGCTTTCGATCGTGCACGTCGCCAATAAACATACACACACACTTTTTTTTTGTGAGTATTGGAATGATGTATATGGAGTATTCCCTGGTGGCCATATCAGTGTACGCGCCTGGTGAGCGCGTGCTGAAGACGCGCTTCCACAGTTCTTCTGCAACGTGCATTCCGCACCATCAAGATTGCCGGTCTTAGCAGGCTTTTGATGTGAGCTCGTTCTGAGCATGCTCTCTAAATATCGCCCACAAATATGGCATCCATAGAATATCTCCTATTGGCGGCGTGAGCGATCGAAAGCGCCGCTGTGGTCGGCCTGCTACACTGTTAAAAAAAGGGCCGTTATATTACAGAACCGTACTGCACTAATTCATGATGCCAGACATTATCTGTAACCCTCCGTAATACCACCAAAGCTGTAACTTACAGTTCACATTATTATTCCCGTACAGCAAACATACAGCAATAGAAGCGCAGCACGCAAGTACAGGACCAACGCCGCAAACTAGGCTTGAGGTATTCAAACCGTCGAGTGCTCAGACGGCATTGAAGGCGTAAGGGAAGGGTGAGGTTTCAGTCCCGTATTTTATACTGCACATTCATTGCTGTATGGTAACGGTAACAGTTCAGTTACCGTACCTTTCCCTTACGCCTTCAATACCGTCTGAACGCTTGACGGCTTGGATACCTCAAGTTTAGTTTGCAGCTTTAGTCCCGCACTTGCGTACTGCCCTTCTATCGCTGTGTGCTCGCTGTACGGTAACAATAATGTGAACTCTCGGCTACGGCTTTGGTAGTATTACGGAGGGTTACAGATAACGTCTGGCATCATGAGTTAGCACAGTACAGTTATGTAATATAACGACACACCCCCTAGTAACAAGTGTAGTGTGTCTGTAAAAAGGGACAAGACAAAACGGAGGCAGTTTTGAAATCGAAGAACTATATTGGAAACCGTAAGAGAACATAATTATACAGAAGCCTTCATGGCATCCGATCGATCATCAGATGAGCTGAAAATAAAACAAATTCATATCCAGATTATTGAAAAGGCTACGGGAGGACCACAACTACTTGCACAAATTGCAGAGGTGCACGCATATGAAGTCCCAAAAACCTGTACAGCGGGGCTCCCAAGCTCACAGACCGATGCCCCTAAGCTTCTGGTAGCAGCGCGCAAAAACACAAGGACAAAGGGAGGAACGCACAAGATGAGCGCTGAACTTCAACTAAATGTTTAAGGAAAAGGAAACACCGAAGTCCTGTTCATTCCTCCCTTTGTCCGTGCGTTTTTACATGCTGCTACCAGTTGTAATCATGCACCAACTCGCCTGTGCATCGCCACATCGCCACAAATTGAGCCACTCAGCACAATGACAGATCAAGGTTGCTGCCCTCAACCCCTGTGAATGCACTGTTGTGCCGCTATTTGCTTTTCTTGCTACAAGACCAGTCGGTAAACTTTTTGATCGTACACATGCCAAATCAAATACTGTAAACGACTTAATTTTCGCGGGCTCTAATTTTCGCGAATCGGGCCAAAGCTGAAAATATGAAATTACTCGCGGGTTCTAATTTTCGCGAATCAAGTGTAGCTTCCGTAGCGTTCACATAATGCCCGAATTGTTCGCGGGACGCATTTTTCGCGAATCGCAGGCGATTCGCGAAATTCGCGAAAATTATGTCCTTGCGAAAATTTAATCGTTTACAGTACGTACTCACACTGTTCCTATTTTTCTCAAAAGCAGCAAGATCTGTGGCGGCTTTGACTGCTCTTGCCCGAGCTCCTTTCGACCTCCCGGCCTCCTGTCGTGACCCATCATGTTGTTTGACACCAACTTCTGCAACGTGCATTCCGCACCATCAAGATTGCCGGTCTTAGCAGGCTTTTGATGTGAGCTCGTTCTGAGCATGCTCTCTAAATATCGCCCACAAATATGGCATCCATAGAATATCTCCTATTGGCGGCGTGAGCGATCGAAAGCGCCGCTGTGGTCGGCCTGCTACACTGTTAAAAAAAGGGCCGTTATATTACAGAACCGTACTGCACTAATTCATGATGCCAGACATTATCTGTAACCCTCCGTAATACCACCAAAGCTGTAACTTACAGTTCACATTATTATTCCCGTACAGCAAACATACAGCAATAGAAGCGCAGCACGCAAGTACAGGACCAACGCCGCAAACTAGGCTTGAGGTATTCAAACCGTCGAGTGCTCAGACGGCATTGAAGGCGTAAGGGAAGGGTGAGGTTTCAGTCCCGTATTTTTATACTGCACATTCATTGCTGTATGGTAACGGTAACAGTTCAGTTACCGTACCTTTCCCTTACGCCTTCAATACCGTCTGAACGCTTGACGGCTTGGATACCTCAAGTTTAGTTTGCAGCTTTAGTCCCGCACTTGCGTACTGCCCTTCTATCGCTGTGTGCTCGCTGTACGGTAACAATAATGTGAACTCTCGGCTACGGCTTTGGTAGTATTACGGAGGGTTACAGATAACGTCTGGCATCATGAGTTAGCACAGTACAGTTATGTAATATAACGACACACCCCCTAGTAACAAGTGTAGTGTGTCTGTAAAAAGGGACAAGACAAAACGGAGGCAGTTTTGAAATCGAAGAACTATATTGGAAACCGTAAGAGAACATAATTATACAGAAGCCTTCATGGCATCCGATCGATCATCAGATGAGCTGAAAATAAAACAAATTCATATCCAGATTATTGAAAAGGCTACGGGAGGACCACAACTACTTGCACAAATTGCAGAGGTGCACGCATATGAAGTCCCAAAAACCTGTACAGCGGGGCTCCCAAGCTCACAGACCGATGCCCCTAAGCTTCTGGTAGCAGCGCGCAAAAACACAAGGACAAAGGGAGGAACGCACAAGATGAGCGCTGAACTTCAACTAAATGTTTAAGGAAAAGGAAACACCGAAGTCCTGTGCATTCCTCCCTTTGTCCGTGTGTTTTTACATGCTGCTACCAGTTGTAATCATGCACCAACTCGCCTGTGCATCGCCACATTGAGCCACTCAGCACCATGACAGATCAAGGTTGCTGCCCTCAACCCCTGTGAATGCATTGTTGTGCCGCTATTTGCTTTTCTTGCTACAAGACCAGTCTGTAAACTTTTTGATCGTACACATGCCAAATCAAATACTGTAAACGACTTAATTTTCGCGGGCTCTAATTTTCGCGAATCGGGCCAAAGCTGAAAATATGAAATTACTCGCGGGTTCTAATTTTCGCGAATCAAGTGTAGCTTCCGTAGCGTTCACATAATGCCCGAATTGTTCGCGGGACGCATTTTTCGCGAATCGCAGGCGATTCGCGAAATTCGCGAAAATTATGTCCTTGCGAAAATTTAATCGTTTACAGTACGTACTCACACTGTTCCTATTTTTCTCAAAAGCAGCAAGATCTGTGGCGGCTTTGACTGCTCTTGCCCGAGCTCCTTTCGACCTCCCGGCCTCCTGTCGTGACCCATCATGTTGTTTGACACCAACTTGGTATCTGAAACAAATATCAGATTGGCCCATAATGTATTTGGTCAGAAACCAGACAAGTGAAAAAACAATTGCAGTGAAGGATTTGGGATCAGTACTTGCTGATATTTTACATGCACAACTAAAGTCAAATGCCAAGCTTTACCACCAAAGTCACATTGGTGCACAGTTCAAATGTATAAGTGTGTTGAAGGTTCCTAAAATAACAATTAAGCCATATCAAACTGAGCAAAACTTACATTTAGGCCAGCAGACTGTGCACTGTGCACTTAAAAAAAAGATGAGAGGGTAAAAATGCATGCCTAGATTTTGAGGAAAATAAAACAATGAGGGGACAACTACAAAAAGAAATTGTATTAATGTGACATTTTTCTGCAAGAGGAGAAAATCTGGCACTCAAGGCTTCCACTCAAATGCGATGAGGATACAGAACTCGGAATATTTCAGAAGTTGTAAGCCCCATGTGGCACATCTTATCTTAAACACTCAAAACGTGTTGATTTAAGGAGATATTGAACAGACAGCGATGTAATTGATTTGAGTCATTTGGGAGAACCTTTGGAAGCAAACAAAAGTCAATTTTGTAGCAGCGACATAAACAGAAGAACAAGTACATACTTCACACTTATTTCTTTCATTACAAATACAGCATTAAAATTTCTGTGTTGTCCTATGCAGCCACAAAGCAATTCCCTCCTCTGCATTTCTACTCTTAAGTAAGCACTCATTTGCATACTTAGTATTGCAGACAGTTGAATGACATAAAATACTCAACTAGCTGTTAATGTTTGCTTAAAAGCACCAGACATGGCAAAAGGAATGTTGTAATAGAATCATTCTCTTTGTTTAGGAAGCCATATTTTGGCAGCCACTGTCGAAAGAATATACGATTGATAAACACGTATAAAGATGAGAAAAAGGTATTCAGGTACAAAATCAAACGTAAACCACATGCTACTAAAAAATGCAGAAATAAAGCTTTATAATAACTTCACTTTTTGTTGTTTTAAGTTCAAAAAGTTGTGAAAAGGTTGTATATCAGTCAAATTTAGTCATTAATCAGAGATCATCTGCACATATTGCTTCTAGACACTTTTAGAGTGATACACAATAGTGTGGTGCAATAAAGAAACTGTCTTAAATAAATAATTAGCTGAATATATTAAACATATTTGAGGCTCTAATTTGTTTCCAACTAAAAATAATTTAGTGATTTACACTGCTTATGACTCTGCCTTCTAACTGAAGGCCAAATAGAAGTAATAAGTAAATGACACATTCAGTAATGATAAAATTGTACTAATAGATATTGACATATTTATTTGTGATTTTTGGGATAGGATCAAACATTGTCACATTGTAACATTAGGTGCAATTTTTTAAATTGAATTATTATGCAACATATAACAACCTTTAAAGTAACTGAAGAATGTGTTGGTAAAATTCACAGACCACAGAAAGAATAGAACACACCCGGACGAAGGACGACGAACATTTCTTTCAATTAACAACATGAATGAGCTTAAAAGCACTCCCTGCATTTCAGACCGCCAAGGAAATTGAGAGAAACGTCACTACTCCACTGCAGTAGTGACGTTTTCGTCTTGTTTTCTTGCAGCATTGCGAAAAGTGGTTGACTTATATGAGCGCAATGTGGGATGAATCGACGATAAAAATTAGAAAGCCCCAAGAACTCACGGAGCTTCGTTGTCGTCGTCGGTGTTGGAAAGTTTTTGATGATATCGACCGTCTCAGGCAGTGTTCGGATCCCGCGGCTATCTACGTGGTGTCCAAGAAAACGTATTTATGGATCTCTCAGTTTTGACGGTGACAATTATAGACCTTTTCTGTTTCGTGTTGTTCTCAGTCACGTGGGTTCCGTATCTGGTATGCTGGACGAAAAAAAAATAATAAAACATTTCAACCTGGAATATGCGAGAAAATATAAGTGAGGCAAAACAAGAATGAGTGACAGTCACTCATTTTTTGTAAACACCTTCCAGCGGCGTGAAGAGATCAAAACGATGTTTTACCGCATACCAGAAGTGATGGCATTCAAGATGGCTGCGCTCTTTTGGAAAAGGTGTATAGACCTTTCCAAAAACGAGCTTGTGGCCGGTGTCATTTTGAGCGTTCGTTCGTTTGGCGCGTGCTTTGCTCGCTTTCCGAAGCGACGAACACGCACGTGCTGGGCTGTGAAGATCGCACGCTGGACTGTGATTTTGTAAACATTGGAAAGGTCTATACGAGCGGTAGGAATGAAGCCCCAACCCATATTGACGCCGTGATAAACTTTTATACATGATGGGGATTTAGACTCGATTATGTGCCGCCAACAAATTCACATGAGCCGAGGTAGAAATAAACGCTTACGCAGCTCTTGTATTCTCTTCCTGTGTCGCATCGTAGTAAAGTCTCGGATGAATAGAACTAGTATCATCCGCTTTGGAGCATCTTCAACTTCTTCCATCCTCAGCGACCACAAGGCCGCCAATTAGTAGGACACGTATGCCATTCCTCAGATGATGATAGTGATCCTAGTGGCCAGCCTGAATTTCGGAAATGGTGTGATTTTCTTTTTTCCGTCCGCTCCGTCTACTGCGTCTCGCACTCCAGCAGGCTCTGAGGAAGTCGCATTTACACTGCAGCCCCCAAAGATTGCTCCCGCAAGTAGACATCTGCGGAGTGGTCACGAGCTTACCTTGCATGACACAGGAATGCTTCGCGCTATCTATAGTCTTCATATCTGTACACAGTTTCTCCACACTAAAACATCACATTTTGTGTTACCATTGCCTTTGACGGCAAAGAGTGACCTTTTTTTTGCGTTTTAGAATATTTTTTGGGGAAAGTAAGAAAGTGCCAGCAGCTGGTTTTGACGCTGATTTCAACGGGCAATTTTTACGGGCATGAATTGTGTTAGTTCTCAGTAAAAAGCGCGTTTCATACTTTACCTATATCCAGTATAGATTTACGAAAGCATACTAAAACAGGGAAATCTATAAATGTTGTGCCCGTATGCACCGTCCGCCGTGCCCTTCAGCTCCACACTGGATACCACCAGCCTTCTTCATCGGCCCTTTTCACGCTGGAATCCGATCGAATGGAATCATATACGTTTGCCATTCAATCAACCCCTTTCTGTCAACCGAGCCCCGATTCAACATCTCGCTTTGCTTCCCCACGACCCCGTTCGCGTGATCCCGACAAAAGAAACGAGAAGACAACGCAATCTCGATGAACTCGAGCGATGCGAGGTGTTTGGCGTTGGGAAACGCCAGATGGCTCGCTGAAGGCCACAAATCGTTACTCTCGGGAGAACGCGTATTGGGCCTCGTCTTATTACACAAGCTGCTCACTCGCACACCCTCGTAAGTTGTGTGCGTTGAAATCGAAAACCAACAGCTGTGCTTTCACACTTTCGCTTTTGAGAGGTGAGAGCGCCTCACCCTTTGCTTCGTACAATCTTTGCACAGAACTCTCGAAACCGGGAGGGGGATCAGTGGCCGAGTCTGTTAAGGCCGGTTCTCACATGGAGCGAAGCGCTGATGTAGCGCTCCTCACGTGCCGTCAGCTACTTATCGCCTGCCACGAGCAACAGTTTTGGCGGTGCGATTCAAAGCTGGTGAACGCTCTGGTCAGCACGCGCTTAGCGCGAGGTTAGCGCTACGCTTGTAGCGCTCCGCTGCATGTGTGAACAGGCCCTTAATGTACCGCAGCTTGGAGCACGTTTTGCGAAAGCATGCAGTGCAGATTCAAGAGACCCTGGATTCAATTCCCACCCCTGCCCATTTCGATCTTGATGTGCACCGTACACCGGCATGCGGTTGTGTATAACCACCGCTTCGTGCAGGTTAGAGACCCCGGGCTAACAGTGGTGCGAAACTGGCTAAATTTATTATCTACAGCTGAGACACCATGCGGCCACATGACGGATCTAGCCTCCAAACGCAGACAAGATTGCGTTCGTCTCCAAACGCCGCTCGGCCCGCGCCTCCTCAATTCTCCACAGGGGGCGGTCGCCCCCAGTGGCCTCCTTGGCGACCGAACACCCGGTAGTGACAGACGGGTCCAGCAGCCCACACCCACGATTGCCTCTGTTTCCTTTTCCAACTACATCGCCCGATTCAAAAATAGCTAAGCGGCTTCCTCGACGCATATATCCTGAGGGGTCACGCGATCTCTAACACAAACCAGTTAAAACGATTTTGATGGGTGGTGTGGTTTCACGGACAGGATTGGGACAGACCCCACAGACCTCTCAACAAGCTATGACGGGTCTTTTACACCCTTCAAGGATTTCCTAAAGGATACGTCAGGCTCCTTAGAAACCTTTGACGGACATCTAAAACACATCAAACAACTTTGATGGGTACGTCAGAACATTTCACAAATGCTGATGGGCCCCATGCAGAGATTTTCAAATTGGGAGGGGGGGGGGGGGGGGGGCTCAGGCATCTCGATGCTTTCTGTTGCGGACCCCAGACAACTGTATGCCTCGACGGTTGTTTAAATAAACTTTGACTTTGACTTGTGTTTCTGCACGTGTTCTATATCATCGCTGAACCGAACATAAACGGAAAAGGCCTATGAACGTTCGCTTGTGATGCTGTTTGATTGGTCCCATTACATCTTAGTGTCGGTTGCGTCTGGACTTAAGCTAAAACGAAGTATATGCCCCTAGACTATACAATCAAATTATTTCAAAAATAATAAAAACAAAAAGCTCCGCAATAATCGCTTTAAAAACGACGGTAAAGATCTCTTACGCGAAAGATACAACAAGCAATAAGGAGGTGAGAGAAAGGTAAAAAAATTAATTAAACGTATATATATAAATGTGTTTTTGCAAAAGGAGTACCTTCTTGTGCAAACACTATTTTGACTAGAAAAGTATTTTAAGAAATGCAGGACAAATTGCTCCTCTGCCAAAGTAAGTACGCATCCCGCGAAAAAAAGGCTGATGCCCTATTGGTTTCTGCCAAAGAGACTTTTTCTAAAAATTAGTAATGGTTATATTTAGGTTGTTAATTACATTGGTGTAATTAACATTTTAAGTAGTAAATTTAAATGTACGATTTCATTTATAAACGTTTTTGGACATCATCAAAAACCACTAAATGAGCGCACCTCACAAACATATAAGGTATGCGCAGCACTTTACGGTAATATTACGTAAAAACTACATTCGTCTCTTTTTTTTTTCCGAGTGCTATACTCTGTTTCCCCTTATGATGTACCGCAGAAAAGGCCTGAAGCACGAGCTCCTTGTTCAGGGGCAGATATCGGTGGCACAAGCTCTCGTGCATTAAGGGCAGCTACCAACGCTATGAGCTCGCGTTTCTAGCCTCCACTGCGGTACAACGTAAGGCGAAACGGAGTATAGATGTTGATGAACAGAACAAAGCGAACAGCGTTAAAACCGTCAAAGTGCAGCCAGAGCGTGCCGCTGCTGCACATAAACTCTGAGCAAAAGCATAAAGCTTTTGCTCAGAGTTTATGTGCTGTACCAAGTAGAAATTACAAGTTTCGGTTGTCGGAAGAAGTAAACAAAGCTTTTTGCGTGTGACAGGCGTAAGCTTTCCTTTTTTTATTATGAAATAGCCTATAATCGACCTTGAATTCGCACCCAAGTATCGGAGTTCACCAGATCAAGGAAGAAATTATTAAAACTCTGCGAAAGGCCGATTTATTTTTCTGCGGTTTGTATTTGTCATTGCAGTGATTGCACACGAACTCTAGCCCCCATGAAAATTGTAGCAGATCGTTTTTTGAAGGCTCAATATAGCTGCCGCTGCACGCTTCATAGCATGCCTTTAAATAATAACACCTACCGATTTTTTTTCTCGTTTATGGCAGTTTTAGACGAAGTCAGCATCCCTTTTTATTTTTACGGCATTGCGTATGTATAGTTTTGTAAAAGCTATTTTCACTCTTTCTGTTTTTTTTTTTAGCGTGGCTTACGGCGAAACCGAAATGACAGGATCGAGAGGGACAACTACACTGGTACTTGGTTGCCATGGCGACAGGTGGGGCCTTGTGACGTCACGCTCGTACCGCGAAACATTGCGCGGTCTCAGTTCCGCCAGTATTTTTAAGAAGGAAGGCAAGTTCCTCGTAGTTCACTGCTGCGCTTTATATACGCTGTACACAGTACCTGTATTAAACATTAATGCGTATTGATAAAGTTGACGATTGTAAAGCGTATTGGACCAAGTTGAATTAAAAACGAAAGTTCATTAGTGGCGCAGTAAGGGCAGCATGGCTGTTGTGGCCGTTTCAATGTATTCATTTCATTGCCCTGGAAAAACAAATTGAAATCCATGTGCTGTCTGGAAGTGGATTGATTAAAAAAATTAAACAACCGCGTCCCAAGATCGAGTGGCAGAGTGACAGCGACGACACACCACAGTCCCCAATCTCTCTTTGCTTGCGGATGAAGCAGCAGCAGCCCCTACATTCTGTTCGTAGCTAGGCGGTCTAAAGGTATAAGATTAGAGCTTTGATTTGACACTTGGAGTCCACGGCGCCGAGGAACCTCGCGGCGCCTGAGGCATCTATATCGTCGGCGGCCGCAACGTCGGCAGAGGCGAAACAAGGCCGTCCACACCAGTACAGCGCAGACCAACTATAATTAGGGAGCGGAAGAACGAGATTTATGCTTTCGCATTCACAGCTCATAAGAAGTGCTTAGGTGTCTTCGAAATTTTTGATTTCAAGACTCCTTCATGCATACGAAAGCCGGTGAGGAGAAAACGGTTTGCAGGTCAACAGAATCTACGCCCGTAACTGCCATGTCGCGAAATCCACGCAGCGGTGCGTTAGTAGCTCCGGCCACGGGCAATACCAAGTAAAAGCGAAATATATCTGGCGTCAGCTGATTTCAGCCCCGCCACGCGGGACTGAAAGACATTAAAGAAGTTCAGAAGACATTAAAACATAAAAAGCAGCCTAGGTCCGCTAATCGAGAGCGCAAGAAGCCATCTAAAAGCAGTGCACTGACCGTGTTCTTTAGCAAACTTCTAACGAACATACAGCCGTTCGGACCCAATAATGAGACTCTAACACTGAATCAATTGTCCAGCAGTACTCCTCTTCGGAAGAACACCGGTCTAGGCGACTATTTGAGTTACGGCACATTGACTGATCCGGAAAGAGGGGGGTAGCTTTTAGCTTCTGTTCCTCGACAAGAAAACGAAAACGGCTCCACTGATCAGCTGGGTTACAGATATTCACTAGCGTGCTCCGCAATGTACCACGCCAACGCTTTTGTTTTTTTCTTTGTAGACTCGCAGTCGTTGTGAAGTGTGGCGCTCTTTGAAACGATCGAAAGTTCGTGGTTCTTTACTCAACAAGAGCCGGCTTTGAAAGCGAGCTGCATGGTGGCGTCTTTTGCAGTTCGGCGCGCGCCCAATGGGAAATTTTCTCGGGGAAATACGGATCGTTTTAGGAGCGCTGTTTTATCGAAATCTTCTTGCGCTGCCATTAGCGCGTGCTTGCATTTATCGCACTCAAGACGCGAGCAAGGAGCGCTTTCTGGGTCGCTCCAAATCCACCCGTAAGTGAATCGCCTGCGCTCCCACGTGTTTCGCAATGTGCTATTCTCGCTTGGCTGCAGCCGGTTCATTTGAAGTATAGAATTAAAAGCGAAAGTCGCAGTCCTAGCTTTCACACATCATAGAAAAGGCGTGGTGTCGCAGCAGAAGTGATGATAGAACTATCTGCGAACACACCTCAAACATTTTCGAAACATACGTATGCCTCAAACATGTCTCCAGACAGATTTTATTTTCTTGTTCAATATGACAGGGATGATATACAAAGAAGAAGCGCGCCTCGGACACTACACTTCCAGACTGTCTTTTGTATGAAGTATTAGCGATGTCACCTCGGCCCAATATCACAGCCCGGACATGTGAACCAAGCGGCACGTGCGCGATGGAACTACTAATTAACTTTGGTTGCAAAGCCATCCCCATCGACGGTCGTATACGCTTTTAGTAACTCCAATCATGCGCGTTTCATACCCCCTTTGCCCTGTTTCACAATTCGGACCCCGGACCGCGCCTGTTTTTTGCTGCACGCTTGGAAAGCCGCTGCCTCCCCCCGCTTCTCTCCTTCACGTCTTTGCCGCCTGTATGGCGGCAAATACGCGAAGTTGAAGTTACGACGAAAACAAAATAGCCGCAGGGAAACCGGAGGTCGCTAATGCACATGTTATCGGACTGGTGACGCGAGTCGATGGAAAAAAATGAAGTTTTAGAGCGCAGCTCTTAGGCGCCCCTTTCCGGCTTGAGCGGTGTCGCCGTCGCCGTCGCCGTCGGCGTCACCGCGCGGTGCATTATGGGTAAAGTTTCCCGCAAAATTTAGCGGAAATTTTTCCCCTAAATGGGAGCCGAGCAGGAGAGGAGGAGGGGCATAGCCTCCTCTCCGTACCTTCCCCCCCTCCTCCTCAAGAGCTGCGCTCTAATTTGGCGTTACTGGGGATTGTAAACGTCTTTCATTTTTTTTTATTGTTTTTTTTTATTTTTCTTTCAATTGGTAGGGCGAAGCCGCACCACCGTCACACGGATTGTCTCTTTCGCTTGTGGAGAATATTAAATAAATGCTTGCGCTTAGAAGCGACGTGGGATTCTTTAGCATTCTCGATTGGTTTTGAGTTTAATCGAAGAGTCTGTTGTCGAGATGAGAAGCTTTGCCGAAGTGTCGCACGCCTCCGCTCGATTAATCCGGTTAAGACGGATCCATTCATCCACTGCGAATATTTCCCTCAACGGGATCTGTGTTTATCATCGGAAAAACCTTTTCACATACCAAAAAAAAAATAGTTCAGGTTTGTTGAAATATATAAAAGAAACAGACCTCTTTATGATGTTTTAACCGTTCGTGCTATTGGACGTGTGACTGCGCATATGACTGATGACTTATGACTGATCATTTTCTAAGTGTCCGGTCTCGTGTCTTTTTTGTTTCTTTAAGACATATATCTTATTCCGAAGTAGTTTTGGAAGACCTTTTATAACTGCGTGTACATTATTGTACTTTTCTTTTCTCTCTTTTACACACGCCCACTTTTGAAGCAGTCGTACTAAGTGCGATTGCGACATACCGAATGTTCGTGAGAAATCCGAACCCGGCTTTTCGCACCCCAAAAATAAACTAGACGTCGCAGAGAGCTCAACCTCTGTCAGTACGTAGCCCCAGCCGTTCGAGCAAGATTCTAAAGTTTCACCACAAACCGTTATTTTTATTTTTTTTCAAAAGTTATAAGGAATTTTCTGAAAATTTCAATGGACAAATGGCGGCCGACGGAGCACGCGAATACATGGAGCTCTATATGGCTCCATCAACCGAAAACGGGCGAAAATAGACTTCATTTTTTCCATTGAAAATTTCAGAAAATCGCTTATAACTCTTGAATAAAATAACGCGTTGTGTTGAAGCTTTGTAGTCTTGCTCGAACGGCTAGGGTGACGCTCTGACGGAGTTTGAGCTCTCCGCGACGTCTAGTTTATTTTTGCGGTGCGAAAAGTCGGGTTCGGATTTCTCACAAACACCCTATATATTACTGGTCATACTAAGTTTCTTTCTCTCTCTCTTCTTGCTAAAACCCCTACGAGGGAGTGTGTGTGTCTATATGGCTCCATCAACCCAACATCGTTTATAGTAAACGATGTTGGGTTGATTCAAAGTCAGCGGCAGCTTAGGCCACCTGTAATTTAGTCTCTCAATCCAAAAACGCGGAGCACCTTGGTTGTATTTACTTTTTTATACAAATATTGTCAAACGAGCAAACGAAGTCGTTAGAAACAACGAAGTTCCGTAGTAGTGCCAGCAGTGCTACGTACAGTTTATCCTGTGCAGTTTTCCCACTGTAAACTAAGCCAATGGGAATAAAGAGTCACGTGATCAGGAATATTGTGTCAACAATATTACGAAGCACAAGTGAGCTGAGATCATATTATGTTAACAATTGAAATATCATATGCCATCAAAAAATTTAAAAAGAGCGAAAGTTACTGAGCTATTCGTTTGAACTCGCGAAAGCGCCATGTTACTAGTATGTGGCAACTAACCACTTTTTGTGTTTTGGATTTGCTTTTTTTGTTTAAAAGAGTTTGACACGCGTAGTATTTTGCTTTGGATTTCTCGCGTTCATTTGCATTTCGACTCCGCTTTATTGTGAAGTGCCCAATAACAGGTAATCAGTTTCAACAATAAAACTGTTTTTTTTTTTTTTTCACGCAGGCAATCGTTTATGTTGACCCTGCATGGTATAAGTTGCATGAAAGACGATACAAACCACACATGCACCGTTGCTATTGTACAGAGATATATGCGAACAGCTTGAGTGTGAGCCTCTAAACTGGGCGAATAAAATAGAAGAAACCCACGATCAATCAATTTAATGTACACAGGTAAAGGTACTTCAAGACTCTCAGTTATTCATAAAACATTTTTTTTCTTGTGAAAGAGAATACAATGCGGCACCTCTATTTATTTATTTATTATCCTACCCTTTTGCTTTCATAACATCGAAATACTGCAGGTCCTCTGGTATGGGCGTAACACCTGACCGCAACCGCCTTACTCTCCCAAGTTAAATCAGTAAACAAACAAACATAACTATGGAGCATAAAAAAAGGCTCGAGGTAAACCTAAGCACTTCTTATGAGTTGTGAATGCGAAAGTATGCATGCCGCTCTTCCGCTCCCTTCTGTCGAGTCGACTGCTTCGTACTTGCATCGACGTTCGAGCACGCGCGTTGACCTTGGGCGTGGAGCCGCTGTCTCGCGGACACGCAGCGCCATGGGGTGGCGGTCGTTGAAACTGACGCTCAGCGGCCAATGGGAGCCTCGTTGACGCGAGCCAGCCAATGGGACCGAAGCCGCAATCCATCAGCTTTACTCCGCTTCTTTGGGGTCGGGGAAACTAGGTGCCGTTGTCTAGGCTTTTCGCGTGGTTTCATAGCTGCGAGCTGGCTTCACTTGAAGAAAGGATTTAACGTGCCGTTTGGCGCGCTTCAAACTGATGACGTCGACTCGCTTCATGTGACAGTTAGTGCTTTCGTATTAAAAAATCGAATGCTCCGTAAGAGTAAACACAAGCTGATGTGTCTAGGAATACAGCTATGTCTTAGAGGCGTATTAGACATATCCCTTTAGTTTCCCGAGATGACCGTCGGACATATCTCCTCAGAGTTCTAGGAAGTATGTTGGATGTAGCCAGTCGATTTCCCTAGAGCAATGTCTACAGGTTCAGCATAATCAATAAACAATGAGACATGAATAAGACGATAAATTATTTACCAACGGACTGCTTCATACAAAAACACAAAATCTATCAAAATGAGCATCTCTAAATGAATTTTCAAAATGTATAAGAAACTTATGTTTAGTAATTATTGTAGTTCGGGTATTACTGCAGAAGCGCAGCTCATTTCTCTAAATATGGCGAAATTGCACGTCAACAATTAAAAAACAAAACTCCACTTTTTTTTAGACAATCCTTAAACGATTACAGTGACTTGGATTACCTTCTGGTGGCAACAAATTGCTTAACATACGACCTCCAAAAAAGAAAAACGACAACAAACCTTCACTCAAATTAAGCTGGCTTGTCTTCGTTATTGGGGCTTTGCCGCACGATGTCGGCTCCGAGGATTCCTTTTTTACGACCGACAAGGGCTGTACTGCGGTGCTTCTCTATCGTATGGTATAGAAGACCATGCTGTCCCTAGCTTAGTTAGTTTTATACGTGGATCTGTGCTTTCTTGTGTTGCCTCCTAAGACCCCTTCCCCTTCCACGGGCCTTTAGCTCACGAAGGGCTCTCGGCGGACGCCACTGCTGTCGGCAGTTGCGAACAGTATGCACAGTCAAAGCCTCCTCTATTCTCACAAAGCCTGGCAGTTCAACGACGGAGCCATAGAGCGCCCGGTCGCAAATTTGGAGCGCGAGGATCTGGTAGCACAGAGCATTTCTCGGGGAGCCTGTAGTCAGCGCACAACTTTTGCAGCGGCGAGGACCCGAAACATGGTTTTCAAACCCGACGAGAAAAGAAGAGTTAGTGCGAGGAATGCGAGGAGCACGAGCGGACATTCTTTCGCTCGGGACAAGTGTGTTTCGGCGTCTCGCCGCAGCGGGGCGCCCGTTACATGCCTCTTTCTTTTCTCATTCGTTGTCTGCCGCTCTACCTTTTCACTTTCGGCGGCCGCGTCTCGTGGCGATCTGCCAGGCTTTGTCAGTATAGAGCAGGCTATGGCACAGCACATTACTGTGAAGCCCAGAGCCCTCACACAAGGAAGATCTGTCACCGCGAAAACAAAGCGAGAGAAGTAGTACCTGAAGTGTCAGTATCTTGGAGCCTAACATTGTGGTGACGACAAACAAACCAGCTTCCTTTTCTAAGTATCCATGCGTACCCAATGAAACACAGATCGAACTTGTTAACCACAAGGGTTTTGTTGTTGGGTGTTTCCATGCGAGTTCATAGAGTGATAGTCCGGGTCATATTTTGTGTATTTCTGTAAAATATATATTGTATGAAGGTCATGTCCTTGGGAGAAGCACTCAGCTATACATACAGGGTGTTTCACGAAACGCGAGCCAAATCGTTCCCGAGAAACGTACGCATCGCACAGAAAAGGGCTGATGTAATATTGGTTTCAGCCAATGAACAAATTTAAGAAATAAAAAATGAGTCATCATCATCATCACCTGTTATTATCCTCGATGGCCCTTACAAGCATTACACAAGGGAATGGTGGATTTTTTTTTTTTTTTCAACCGAACAATTTTGAACGTTTATTTAACACAGTATACGAATGAGTTAGTCGGATAAAGCAAAAATGAGAGTGGTTGCCGAGGCAGCAAATTTATGTGTGTCAGTTATGGTAACAATGTCGTTTGGTTGTATGTTGCAATTGTTGATGGCCAAGGGTAAAGTTGAATTACTGTATGAAGTAGTTGACGAACAAATAAGCCGCAACTTACAGGAGTGGTCGAAGAAGGGGAAAATCTACCACGGGGGTAAAAGCAGCGATTCAAGAAGAGGCATGTTATGGTGGAAGATACGGTGAAGGAGAGAGAGGCGGCACACGATCGGCGCCTTAATGAAAGTCTGTGAAGGTTAGCAGTTTCGCGGCGGCGCAATCCAGATATGCTTGTGAATGGTGAGTAATCAGAAAAAAAAAATCAAGTATCGCTAACCTCGTGTAACAAAACATTATTTGCTTTCTGACTTAAGGGCTGTTTATACTCCGACGTTGAGCGCAGTGAGCGCAGCGCAGCGCAGAACGCGCGCCTTTCATTGGCCGGCAACCAGGAACTCGATATCTGCAACCAATCAGAATCTGTGCGCGCTGCGCTACGCCGCGTCCGTCGACGTTACGTTGGAGTATAAAGGGCTGTTTATACTCCGACGTTGAGCGCACTGAACGCAGCGTAGCGCAGAACGCGCGCCTTTTATTGGCCGGCAACCAGGAACTCGATATCTGCAACCAATAATTACCTGCGCGCGCTGCGCTACGCGGCGCCCGACGACGTTACGTTGGAGTATAAATGTACCTTAAACGTACCTTAAGTGGGAGGAGTGACCAAAAGAACGCCGCAAAGTTTCCTCCTCCCTGCGCGCGCTCAACTTCGCAACTTTTGAGGAAAAATCCCCCGCGATCCCTAGGTGATGCACGAGAGCACGAGACCGCGCGGGGAGGCGAGCGTTCACGCCGCTTGCTGTGCGTTGCCTTCGGGCTCTGTAGCGCCGTTGGGCCGAAATCCGATCCCGTAATGCCTCGCTCAGACGAGGGGCGAGAGCAGACGACGGAAGTTCGTCTGCTACGATGAGGCATTCGCACAGAGGAACCGGAAGAAAAAGTAGATTTTCTGCTCGAAATCGCGTCCCGCGGGTCACAAACTCAAACGCGAGCTTGAATTGTAAGCGTCTGATATTTCACGAGGGGAGGAATCGACGACCCGTACTTTATTTGGATAATTTGAGTTGCTATGTTGCCGTACAGACGCTCAAACTTACCAGTGTTTAATGAAAGACTCAGGACAAACACAGAGGCCGCGAGATCTCACATCATCCGTGTGCGGGTGAAAAGTGGAACATTTGTCGACAAAGCTCCCACAGCAGAAACCTGTGACGCATTCACTCAGCGCCCGGGTAAGCTAAACATGGAGACGTTGCCCGAGGCTTGAGCAAAGTCATATCTGAATGACAGCTATCTTGCCCCGTGTGGTCTTGGTAGCAACGCCGACGGTGGCGGAAGATGAGCTCGGCCGCAGCGTACGGCACCGCCATGTTGACAAAGTTTAACTTCGCCTCGATCCGAAGCGAAGATTTCGAGCTCAAACCACGACTCTCGAAAAGTTCGGAAACGTCACTTTGACGTCAGCGACAACTTCGACAAACGAGGTTTCTAATCACTTTTTTTTTTTTTTACGCAAACTTTGGAGGGATTCGGAGAGTCAACAGGTCGCCTAGGGACAATCTGCAATGCATTAATTTTAGCTTGGCGTAGGGATGTAGGGACAAACGGGCGCTGCGTCATCGGCGAAGCCGTTCAATCAGCGGGCTCCTCGCGCCCCTCACGCGCTGCACGCGCGTTTGCGATGAACTTTGCTACATTCTGCCGCTCTCAAGCAAATGCGCGTTCTAATGATTGACACCTCGCTCGGCGCGACGTCAGCGTCGCGAGAGTCCAATTAGTGCGTTCCGCAAACTTCGGGCACAAAGTTGTGCTTGACGAGTTCAGCGACCCAGAGCTCTGTTTTGGATGGATTCAAGTTTTATAACTAGGTAAGATTGCCAGGGGCATTATACAGAAAAAGCTAATTAAGCTTAGACCGAACTCAAGTTATTTATGCTAGTTGTTTTATTTCTGGTGTAGCGTGTTTCAGGTTTCGGCGCAAAAATCCTAGATAACGGCTTGCGTAAGCAACTATATTATTAATGTGAGACGTCCATGAAAGGTCAGATGTTAAATGAATACCGAGATATTTATATGAACTAAAAACGGTCACAGGGGAGGCGTCAAGATAGTGAAAAAATGTCGAAGAAGAGCACAACGAGAAAATGAAAGCAATTTTTATTTGTCGAAATTTAGGGGCATCTGCCATTTACTGCGCGATTGAATAATTTATTTAATATCTGTTTGCAAGGTATTGTGATCGTCGGGCGGAAGAATAGGCCTCTAAATTACGCAGTCATCTGCAAACAAACAAACTGTTGATGAGATGTGCTCATGAATGTCATTAATGTTGATTAAAAAGAGTAAGGGCCCGAGTACACTGCCCTGAGGGACACCTGAGGTTACTGCGCACGAGGGGGTTTAAGATTTATTAATGGTGGTGTGCTAACTTGAGTGCGGTTAGTAAAAAATTCGGATATCCATTTTACAATAGCAGGCTAGATTTTAAATTTCTTAAGTTATAATATAAGGCCTTGATGAGGGACCCTATCAAATGCTTTGGAAAAGTCGAGAAAAATGGCGTCAGTATCAAAGTTTTTATTAAAGCCCGCGTGAATGTCATGAAGAAATGCCGTCAATTGGGTTTCACGGGAGTATGCTTTCCGGAATTCACCCAAGCATCACCAAAAATCGACCTTCGATCTTCTGGCGGTTGGCCTGTATCTGGACAGATTGGTCACTGTCAATTTCTTGGCCACCGGAGACATAAACACGGCCTGCCTGAGACCGGCCACAAACTACTTTTTTCAGCTTCCTTTTAAATCAATAACCTCCTTTTTAATTACCAACATGCATGTTGGGGATTAGAAAGGAGGTTGTTATTTTTAAGTAATTGATTATACTGCAGTAAAGTACTTGTTCCATAAGCTTAGACGCTACGCTAGTTAAGGAGATGGGACGATAGTTTGTAATCAGGTGGCGGTCGCCAGATTTGAAAACAGGGGTTCTTTCGCCAGTTTTCCAATCCCGCGGAATTTCAGGAAGACTAAGTGATTGGGAAAATATGTGACAAAGAAAAGCTGCGGATGTGTGTTTGGTGTTTATTAGAGTCTTAGAATTGATTTGGTGATCCCCTGAGATGGAAGACAGCTTCAAGTTCTCAGTTTGTTTCAGGACGACGGCATATTCAACGGTGATGGGCCCCATCGGAGTGTAAAAATATCGGACGTGAGACGGGAATATTCAGGAGGTTTTTATCTATAAAGACGGAACTAAATAAGTTATTAAGTGAAAGAGCACTTTGGGGATCCCATAGATTATACCCGCTGTCGTCAATGAATTGTAGAAAAGGGAAGTAGGGGGCGACGTAGAAGGATTAACAATCTTTCAAAATGGCTTTGGCTTGTTAATAAAATGTTAGAGAGGTCCCTAAAATAAAATTCAGTTTTTGCGTCATTTATAACTGTTTTGTATCCTGTTGCACACTCGTGGTATTTGTCGCAGGCTTCCAGTGAGTCGTAACACTTGGCCCGTCTATAAAGCATTTTCTTTTTATTGGAGTGTTTATAAATGGTTCTGTTGTACCACGGATTGTTGTTATTAGAGATGACACGAGTGAGTGGCATAAAATACTCAATAAGTTCAATTCGTTTATCTTTGTACAGTGTCCAGTTAACGTTGACAGCTCTTTCCTCGAAACTGTTCGAGGATGTGTAGTACAAGTGTTTTAGCTGTGAGTTGATAGAAGTATAGTCGACACTCGCGTAATCTCGAATGAATTTAGTGTAGCATTATTTATGAGGAGTGGTGAAGGAGAGTGTTGATCTGATAATAAGATGGTCACTAATGCCGAGTAAGTAAATGACATTGCTGATAAGGGCTGCCTCTTATGTTAATCACAGGTCCAGCACATTTCTACTGTTTGTGGTCGTTTTGGTTGGTTGAGTGATAACGTTGAAAATATTAAAGTTAAGGCAAAGGTCAACGAAAGCATCGGAAAAAGCACTGTCAAAGGAGAGCGCAGTTTAATCAATATCTGGGCAATTAAAGTTTCCAAGGAAAACAAGGGTGCCACTAGGATAAGGGATTGTAAGTTGAAAGAGGCAGTTCTGAAGCTCAGTAACAAAATCACTATCACTATCTGGCGGCCTGCAGCATACGCCCAGTATAATTGTCACAGGTTCGGTAAAGAAAATCATAAAAGATCCAAATGATCCCCGTGCAAACAAAATTTATAATTGTGTTGGGACCGCTGACCGGGCGATGGGTCCACGCCCTGGTGGACGGACTCACTGTGAGGGGCGAGGAACGAGACGGAGACGTTGCGTTAAAAATAATTGAACGATTTACTGGACTCACGTTCAAAACTGCTACACCAAACGCAAACAAATAACAAACACAAGCCAACTCCTGCCCTTCTCGCGCGTGGCGCTTTTACACAATGAAATTCAAGGGGAAAGAAAAAAAATCACACAGCTTTTCTTAGCGCGCAGGCGCTCCTCACACATACAAAAAAAATATAACCGCCATAGCAACGGTTTACAGGCTTTGTCCACACTGAACGCTAAACACAAACAAAGAAACAAAAAAAATATAACACAATAATAGCACTAAACGTTATACAATTCTACGAAAGTGAGTGAAGCGAACCTGGGTCCGGAGAGTGGTGTGGGTGACGCGGGCCTGTGCGACGCTGGTCGAAACGGAGAAGTCTGTGCGCGCTTGGATGCTCCGTGAGATGCTCCTCGGCACCACACTCATCCACGAGCACGCACACTTGGGGGCCTGCAGAGCCGCGCCGAGGTCTTCCCGCGTTCCGCCTTCCGCCGCACCCGCTGTCGACCTCCCAACTTTCACCTCGTGTCCACCCCCGGTCCAGTCTCCGCATACACTGCCTTGACTCGGCTCGGAAGCAAGCCGAGGTCCTCACTTTCCGGGAACATTTCTTTTCTTGTCAAAACAACAACAACAAAAAAAGGAAGAAACCGCTCGAGTTGGAGACAGAACATTCCGCCGCTCCCCTCCTCGAGAGGGGACCTCTCGAGGAGGTCCCCTCTCGAGACAGCACCAGCCGACGGTCCCAGCTCTCCCGCTCAACCCGCGGGGCAAGGGGGCGTCCGACGACCGGGTGCGCTCCCTCGCGAAAACTCCAAAAAAAGATAAAAAAATATTCAAATTCTGTGACAATAATACTTGGCTTAGAGGTGAGGCATAGCCTGACAATTTCTATGCTTGTTTCTACGAGAAAAAGATAAGCCTTTATCAGATACGATTACTGACGGCTAAACGAGCACACCCCCCCCCCCCCCTCCTCTCCTCCCGACTCGGTCAGTACGGTAAACATGGAAACAAAAATGTGGAGGAAACAATTCTGAATGTTTGATAAAAATAAGCTTATCAATACTTCTAGCAAATAACTTTTCGATTATTAAACTTAAAGGTACCATTTCAATTAAAAACACGGTGGGCATAATTAAAAACGATTAAATCCCCCCCCCCCCCCATTATAGATATATAAGGCATGCGCAACCTTTTACGGCGCTCTGTAAAATACACTCGATTTGGACGTGTTTCGAAAGGGGGTTAGGAGGCAGTGCAAGGCAACACAAATATAGTGCAAAACTAAACACACCGTAACTTTCTATACCCTACGGCGTAGCAACACCGCTGTACGGCCTTTGCCGGTTGTAAAAGATGTCCGCTCGGAGCCGACGTTGTCGGGCAAAGCCCCTATAACGAAGCCAAGTTAAGCTTAATTTTAATAAAGGTTTGTTGTCGTTTTTTGTTTTTGTCTTTCCTTTTTTGGAGATTATACGTTGCTCAATTTGTTTCCATCACAAGTTAGTTAAAGTCGCTGTAATCAATTATTAAATAAAAAAAAATGTTGGCGTGTTATTTTGCCATGTTTAGACAAATGAGCTGCGTTTCTGCAATAATACCGTAACTACAAATATTCCTAAGCATACTTTTCTTATATATTCGTAAAACTCATTTAAAGATAATAACTTGGATACATTTTGCGTCGTTTTGTATGAAGTAGTTCATTGGTGCATAATTTGTTGATATGTTTCTAAAGTGTGCTTGTTTCACGTGTTTCGTAATTTTTTTTTTTTCCTTCGAAATATTTCTTTGTAATTTTTAATCTCCTGTGTACATGTCGTAAACCTTTCATAAATGTTGTACAAAATAATTACTACCTGCATGTTTCGGTGTGAAATTGACGGCTGTGCGAAATACCATAGCGCAACCTTGGCAATCTCCACGGCTCCAGCTTCGCAATTTTATATCTCCGGAAGAAAATCAACTACGGCGTTGAAATATAGCTGAATGCTTTTCTCAAGAACATGGCTTAAACATACATCTTTACATGGCTTGGACATACATTTTTTAAATAAAAAATGTATGTTTTTGTTTAAAAAAATTAGTGTTTTTTTAGATAAATATTTAAAAAATCTTATGACCCGCATCCTGATTACACGATCTGACATGGAAACACCCATAGGTTACAGGATCGTTCCTCCAATTATGGAGGAATATATAGGCCCTTTTTCTTCTAAGAGTGTAGTGAAAGTGCTTCTCTCTAATATAAGCGCCTTTGACAATCAGTATGCAATCAACTTATCAATTGTGGTTATCTCCACGGATCTCTTGTATTTCTATTATTCTTGAGTATTTCAGGACAAGGATATTATTCTTGAATACTGCTAAGCACCGACGCCGCATGTGGTGGCGATTTCGGAGGTGTACTCTTGTTTCGCCGGTTTGTGCATACAACACTTTGGTATACTATACTTGGGGACAACTTTTCTTGGCAATGAACCCAAAGTTTGGCTACCCTTGCGCTCGTCCGCGCTCGCCACAGCTGTGCTCGCGCGGTCTTCACTTCTTCGGAAATGCCCCGAAAAATTGTCCTCGAGTATAGGGGGTGTTCACTGTACGCCATATTTGAGGGCGATGTTTAGGGCGCATGCTCAGGAGGAGCTCACATTAATAGCCTGCTACGACCGGCAATCTTGATGGTGCGGAATGCATGTTCCAAAAGAAATGTGGAAATGGACCTTTTGTAGAAATACGCGGTGCGCATGCGCGGAGTATTTGATGCGCCTGGGTTCGAGAGTATCTAGTTCCAACCAATCCGCCATCTTGCATTTCTCGCCTTTGGGCACCTCGGAAGAAGAAGAAGAAGAAAATAAGACCATCGAGAGTCGAGACTCAAGTTTTGATGTCGTGAACAAGGTGAACACGAGTCATCGTCCTGACGACGCCCGTTCTAGATTACGACGTGCACCGCAATCATGCCGGTGAACTGTGTAGCCTTCGGCTGTCGGAACTATTATCGCCCGGGTTGTGGAACTAGCTTTTTTCGCTTTCCGTGTGGTAAGCTTCATCCCGTTAAGCGGGCAGCCTGGATTCGTGCAGTCAGGTGAGTTGACAAGTCCGACCCCTCAAAGAACCAAAAAGAAAACGAACCGGTAGCACACAAGAAGTCTAACGTGCACGTTGTTTTCTCTACAAATACTCTCCAACCCAGTGCACCTTAGGTTCGCCCATCGCCCCATAGGTGGCAGCACATATTCGCCAAAAGGTCCATTCGCCATCAGCACGCGCTCAGCAGTCAGGTAGACAGCTATGGCCACCAGGGGGGCTATGTTGCGCTTTTTGGACTCCCAGGAGACTAGGGAGAAGGAAGTGACGTCAACAACGCAGCAAATGCAGATTGGAAGTTGATTTTGTTTTCTTCTGTCAACATCCAATCTGCGTTTGCTCTAGTCGTTGACGTCACTTCCTTCTTCCAAGTCTCCTGGGAGTCCAAAAAGCGCAACATAGCCCCCCAGAGGCGAGATGTTTTGGTTGCGCCTAGAGTTCCTGTATAAGGAGTATTCACTGGGCGCCATATTTGTGGGTGCTGTCTAGAGCGCATGCTCAGAACGAGCCCGCATTAATAGGCTGCTAAGACCAGCATTCTTGAGGGTGCGGAATGCACGTTACAAAAGAACTGTGGAAGCTCGCCATCAGCACGCGCTCAGCAGTCGCGCACACAGCTATGGCCGCCAGTGAATACTTCCTATTAGCGGCGAGATGTTTTGGTGGCGCCCTCCTGTGGTTCCCCCTTGTGACGTCATTACCTTGCAAACAACAAGTTCGATGGTGTTTGTTATTAGCATGGTGGAAGCTTGAAATCATTGCGCTCTCAAAGGAACACTGCCAACACCGTCAAAATTAAAGTTCTTTCATTCCTCTTATTTCCGTCGATGATAAATCCCCTTTCCGACGTCATAGTCAGCGTTCGGCCAATCGTGGAAGGCCGACCACAGCGACGCTTTCGGTCGCGCACGGGGCTAATAGGCTCCCTACGGGAGCCAGCGTTCATGCATGGCATGTGGATTCAGCTCCTCACGTGACTGAATTCGGCGAATAGCAGCGCCGCGCATTCGAGGCGCGGGGCGTGCTCAAAAGCCGGGGAACGTATTGTCGCGAAGTTTTGCTCGCGCGAGTGTTTAGTCTTGTTTCATTTTATGTTTTTGCTTTCTCCGAGAGTTCTTTCCGTCTCCACGGGACGGCTGTTGGATTCCACCGGAGTCGGGGGGCCCCAAATGGGGGCGAACGTGAACGCTGTAACGCTACACTTAGTTTATAGAACCCCGCGTTGGAAATATTTTGTTTTGTGCATGTCTGCTTTTTGGGATCTCTACTTCGGAGGTGGTTTTGCTTTGTGTATGTATAACTTCTCTGTCTACGAATGTGCTTTCTATTGTTTATGACTGCTCTTGTGAGCTTCGTTTGGATTGTGTTCTGTCTTGTGTATGCGCTTGTTTTTGGAATGTTCGTATTTGCTTTGGGCTCCGAGCCTTTTCATTGGTGCTAAGAAAACCCCTCTTGATTGGTCCTTCCAAATCTTTCTGATTGGTGGACTGGAGGACCCCAGAATACTGCTGAACCCAATATAAGCGGCAACCGAGGGGTTGTAAGGCACTCGGGACCCGGACACCATGCCGTAAAGATCATCCTGCCTCTGGTGAGCAACCTGCACGTCCGACCCCCCTTCGGCTGTGGAGTCGTCCGCCCGCTAACTCGCAAACTTGGGACCCCTTACGGCTGTGGAGGAGTTCGGCTCGCCCGCCTTTGTGTGGATCCTTGTTTGTCGAGTTTGGCTGTGGTCGGGGCCCCCGCTGAGGGTGTGTGTGGTCGAGGAGGACGGCAGGAGAAGTCGCCAGAGGTTAGGATTATTCCTCCCATCATTCATTGACGAATTGTCTATATTTGTTACCAAAGAGTCTATTTCATATTCGTTAAATAAACCGATATTTGTTAACATCAGGATCGTTCATAAACGGAGAAGAAGACACCTAAAATTTTCTTCGTTACAAAAGTGGTGGAGGCGCGGGGTACGACCGGTTGCTACAATCGCCAAATGGCCCGTGCCTCAAGCTACAAAATGCCAAGACGTCATCATCATCACCCTAGGACGCTGATCCAGAGGCAAGAACAACTTCCTCGCTACGTCCGAACTCCCCGTGACATCTGAGACTCCGAGACATCCCAGGGTAAATCCACCATGAATACCCTCGTCGCTCTTCTCACTCTGGTAATTTTCGCCCATGTGGTGCTTTCCGAAACTCTCAGTTTTCTCCCGGAAACTCCTCCTCAAATTCAAGTAAGAACTGTTCATCCACTACAAAACTGCCATCCGTTCCTTGTGAAGCACCGTGCTCGCTTCAAAAACTCTGCAAAAAGTACCGATTGCCACTTCGACTAGTACGACCTGGAAGTTTCGAACTCTGTCGTCGCTTGAAAATTCCGCCTTCGTTTTAACTTCCTCGACTCAAAAGAACTTTTATTCTGTCGCTAGTGCGTTGCCCTTGTTGTGTATATAGAAGAAAGTGTCAAACTCGAGAAAGTATTTGCTGTGTAGATAGAAAAAAGAGTTGAGCTCGACTATGTATCCTTGCCATTGCTTTATGTTTTATAGCGCCTCAGGCCCCCAGAGATCGTAGTCATGTTCAATACGGCGCGAGTTCTCTGGATGGGCTCGGTAATTGCGCAAATTCTCCTCTTACTCTGGTGGCTCTCCTTGTCGGTGGTTACAAGTCCAGTCATGTTCAATACGGCGGACTACCCCGATGTTGAGTATACTTGAGGAAGTATGGAGGGACGTGTGAACCGTCAAGGTAACGAGTTCGATTTTCAAGCCAATATAAGTGGCTGTGTTTTGGGCAATGGCAACAGTGAGAGCTCTCGAATACAGCTCCTTGTGTGCGAGTTATTTTTTTGGTGGATTCGGTCCAGTCAGGTACTCACGGCGGACCACCCCGATGTTTTGCTTCACGCGAGAGAGGGCAGATTTCTAAATAAGAGCTATAGTTTATCCAGGGCGCGACAAATGACATAATTATTCAAACTTCCAACAACGGCATCTCATGCAATCTACTAAGAAATTATCACCGGAAAATGTGTGTTCTGAACGTCGATGGAAGTGATTACTGCTTATGAAAAAAAATTCTCATTTATCATTTGGAATTTTAAAGAACTTTCTAAAGCGACGACATGATGGACTGCGGCTTGACAAGTTTCCGAATAACAATGTGCATGACCTTGTGAAGATCTTTGTTGTCACCTTTATCCAGATAGTTTTTGTGGATTCTGTTTCAAAGACACGTAATTTTTGTGTATTCCTGATATCATGTATGTTATAACCGAAGTAGCGTGTCGGTAAAGTAGCTGTTTGAATTTGATATTTAGTTTTACGTTTAGGAAGTATGTGCCCGCTTACCTCAAGATGAAAAGTTCAGCATTTTGTATGTGCATTTTAAGAGTGAGGTCACTCTTTTTCCGTAATGGGAAGGTGTCGCGAAGTTTTGCTCGCGCGAGTGTTTAGTCTAGCTTCACTTTATGTTTTTGCCTTCTCCGAGAGTTCTTTCCACCGGAGTCGGGGGGCCCCAAATGGGGGCGAACGTGAACGCTGTAACGCTACACTTAGTTTACAGAACCCCGCGTTGGAAACGTTTTGTCTTGTGCATGTCTGTTTTGGGGATCTCTACTTCGGAGGTGGTTTTACTCTGTGTATGTGTATAACTTCCTTGTCTACGTACGAATGTGCGTTCTATTGTTTATGACTGCTCTTGTGAGCTTCGTTTGGAATGTGTTCTGTCTTGTGTATGCTCTTGTTTTTGGAATGTTCGTATTTGCTTTGGGCTCCGAGCCTTTTCATTGGTGCTAAGAAAACCCCTCTTGATTGGTCCTTCCAAGACTTTCTGATTGGTAGACTGGAGGACCCCAGAATGCTGCTGAACTCAATATAAGCAGCCGCCAAGGGCCCACAGGGGACTTGGCTCCCGGATACCAAGCCTTGGAGATCTCCCTGCCTCTGGAAACCAACCTGTACGTCCGACCCCCCTTCGGCTGTGGAGTCGTCCGCCCGCTAGCTCGCAAACTTGGGACCCCTTACGGCTGTGGAGGAGTTCGGCTCGCCCGCCTTTGTGGAACCTTGTTTGTCGAGTTTGGCTGTGGTCGGGGCTCCCGCTGAGGGTGTGTGTGGTCGAGGAGGACGGCAGGGGAAGTCGCCAGAGGTTAGGATTATTCCCCCAACATTCATTGACGAATTGTCTATATTTGTTACAAAAGAGACTATCTAGTATGCGTTAAATAAACCGATGTTTGTTAACATCAGTATCGTTCATCAACGGAGAAGAAGACACCTAAAATTTTCTTCGTTACACTCTCGTCACCTTCATTCGTGACAATATCCAATGTTATTCACCATGATTGGCTTTCTCCCTACTCTACAGGATAGCGAATTCACTGACTTTTTTTGCATGTAGCGGCAGCTTAACAACGGCTTTAGGACGTAACCGCAATTCAACAGCCGGACCAGGGGAGGCTGCTTTCTGGTATAAGGCCGGAATCACAGCTGGACCGGAAGGGGGGGGGGGGGGGGGGAGGTACCATCGAAATTTTTGCAGACCTTGCGATCTAAACTAATCGCCAACCCCAACCCGCGACGACGCAGAGACGACAGTCGAAATTATTGTAGCTACTATACTTCGTTTCACCTTAAGTCGAGACGTAGCCCACGCTACGAACTAATGGAACCGATCAGACAGCGTCAAAAGGCCATCCATCATCATGGTGTTCGCCATGCTTGTGTACGTGTTCCATCATCGCCGAACCAATCATAAACAGAAAAGGCCCAATGACTTGGGCTGTTGACATCACTCGATTGGTCCCATTAACTCGTGGCGTCGGCCGCGTGTGGACTTAAGCTGAAACAAAGACATATATGTTGGATGACTCATTCATGATTAGCATAAACTGCCTACAAATTTAGGGATAAAATCTCTCGCTATTTCAGTAGTCACACGCGCACCTTCGTGAGAGGACGTGGCTATAGGCGTAGACGCGGTCCAGTAGAAATTTCGACCCTGAGTATAAGCTAGCTAGCTCTTCCGGTCAAGCTGTTCTATGGAGCGAGATGTCGTCACCTAGAGTCACTGACAGCTCGAGAAAACGCAGGACGCGGATTACTATGTTCACACTCTATGCGCGGTGATTGGGTCTTCCGGGTTCTGATGGGGGAATCCCGCAATCTCATTGGTTCAGGAGCGATAATGAGATGTGCGGGACTTGACGCACCCTGCGTTTCTTAGGCAATCAGTCACTGCATGGCCGCTGTTCTATACTGACACAAGGATACATCGCTCCCATGATAACGCAGACGGTTTCCACGATTCGTATAAGTTTGGTAGGTGCTGTACATTGAGACGTGTTTGCAGACCGACAGTAAATGAGCTCAAATGTAGATTACCATCGCTCTTTCCTAAAAGGTCGAAGTAAAAAAAAAAGGAAAAAAATCTGCAAGGAGGCTAAAGCTTCGCCTTCAAGCGTGGAACGCGATAGCGTTATCGGGCCCCGTTCGCATCGCCAACTCATTTGCTTCTCATGCTCTTCCTGCCAGTGAGCAGAAAGGGCGGCGGACATGGCCTAGCCAATAGCGTGTCTGGCTCGCAACCGAAGGGTTCGAATCCCGCCTAAAATTATTTAAACTTTTCTTTAAGACAAACGAATTAGTTTATAAATTAAAATCGTTTGAGACAGGCGCGGTGACTTTTCATTCGCATTACGTCTCATGTTTTTTTTATTCACATTCCTTCCACGCGTGACGTCACGTTTCACGAAAGCGTTGTGGGTCGTTTGAAATTCCCGCGCGAGGTCGCGTGGCTGTGACGTCATGACCCTATCGTCCAATCAGTCTTTTTCGCATCGCGCCACCGACGCCGGCTTTTTCTGCCACGCCACCGGGGTATAAAGCAAAACACGCGCAGACAAAAGCGCAAGATCGCGGCGCAATCAACGTGCGTGTTTGGCTGTGTCGCTGATAGGAAACGCACAAAAGCACCGTGCGCCGTGACGATACACTTTTGGGCTCCGCGTGAAGGGTTCCATCGGATTGTAACGTCAGCAGTGGTCGGATTTCAAGTCAAACGGAGTTTACTTTTTTCCCATTTTTCGACTAATTTAGCTCACGTTAAAATGTTAATAAAGAAATTATTCACCACTACACGTAAAAAAAAAAAAAACAACGTTGCAGGGGCAAATTGTCCCGCAATCGTGTTACTTACGTGAAATGTAGGCTTTTAATTTCTTTCCTCACTAAATCTTGCGGGGAAACGGAATTTGAGTATATGTCGCGAGAGGTCGTGTCACGGGACGTACATTTTTTCCGGTAAATTTAGCGGGGAACTGAATTTGTAAAGTCGTGTGACACTACCTCCCCCCCCCCCCCCTAGATGTGGCGGGTAAACTGAATTGGCGTTGAAGTCACGTGACGTCACTTTTCCCGCTAAATATAGAGGGGAAACCGAATTTGCGTTAGGTCGCGTTACGCGAAGTCACGCGACGTCATTTTTCCCGCTAAAGTTAACGGGCAAACTGAATTGGCGCTGAAGCCACGCGTGACGTCAGTTTTCCCGCTAAATCTAGCGGGGAAACTAAAGTCATATGACGTTACAGTCCACGGCTTCACGAAATCCGAAACAAGTAGCCAAAGAACGTTTCACATTAAAACGCTAAAAGGAGAATAGGATTTTTCTTTTTAATTTTGCAAGAACGTTTTGCTTGACATTTTAATCACTTCTTATCTCTATCTAATATTTAGCGGAAAATCCTCATGGGCCGGGATCAGCGGCTAAAGCGAATGGTTGACCTGCTGACGTCTGTGCGGTTGGTGAAAATGTGCGCCTGGGAAGACGCCTACATGGATTCGGTGAAGCGCCTTCGGGAAACAGAGATGACACCCGTGTTCAGAGTGAACCTCCTCGATGGCCTGATCGACTCCTTCTACAGTGGCACCAGCTCTATGGTACAGTGGCACACAAATTATTCCAATTGGAAATATGGTTACCTGCACAATAAGAATCAATCTATCTGCGGCGAGTATTTAAGCTTTCTTTTATTGATGTAAACACCTCATTTCCTTAAGCGTTTCACTCTGGGACACTATTTAAGTCGCCACAGTGTCATTTGAACTAAACATTTTCCCGAACCTCATCTCATAGTTTGTACATAAATGTGCAAGGCCAGGTACTTATTGCAACAAGCATCATTTGATTGTTTAATTGGGGGGTATCCCTCTCTTCTATATATAGCTATCATAATTAATCGTGCTTGAGCTGACAAAAGAACAAAAATGCTATTCCAAAGCGGTATGTGATCTTTCACATTTCATGTTACGGTGAGCTGAAATGCCACGTGACTGCGTTATGCATCGTAGATAATTTTTAACATCTAATGTAACTAAAGAACATACAATAAAATGTAAAACCACAACAAAGGAGGTGTCCAGCAATGTCAAACTACCTGACTGATTTATAAAGCATATATGACTTTGTAAATTTATTTAAAGGCATTTTACGTTAGGAAAGTGGAAGAATTGTTTTTGAGAATACCTCAATATTATGTTGGAAAATGTTAATAAGTACACGATGCACAAGATTCTTAGTTTGACTAAAGGAAAGGGTCATGCAGCCGCATTAACTCTATGATTGCATTACATAGATACACGTAGAAAATAGAATTCACAATTACCCCTAAATAAATTACTTTGACCGGACATTCCTGTTCATGTCTGACCCAAGTTTTAGCCCTCTGTTGCCACTTGCACAGATTCGTATTCTTACTGAAATGACTTTAGGGAATCCCCAGTCCACCAGGTTGTGTTTACTCTTAGCTTTTGGTGGCGATTGTGGTAACAATATATATATATGACTTTATTGTACTTAAAGACGTTGTTGTTGTTGAAAACGTTTTATTTAGGTATAGGAGGCTACGACGCGGCCGGTTGCATGCCTTGCCGCGAAGGCGAAGGGGAGAGGGATATGGGGGAGGGGAGGAGGAGGAAGAACTATATGGTGCCGGCTATACCAGCCGTTCTGATGTAAGCCAACAGCGAGTCGAAGTCAAGCTTCCTTGCTTCATTTGGGCCAGTTGGTGCCGTCCAAGCCTTGAGCTTCTTGGGTCGATTCGCTGGGCTGAGCTTGGCTCGTGCAGCCTCCCTCTCCTGTCGTCTTGCTGAGCACTCCGACGCAGGTCATGCAGGGTGGCGACAGGCGCTGAAGGATGGTCGTTAGAGGCTGTATCGGGGGTGAGGCCTACGGTCCGCTCGGCCTGAGGTGAAGTTGGGCTAGTCGAGAAACGGTCACAACCGGCATGCTCCAGGGAACGCAGTCCAATGCAGGCGAGGCGGTGTGGTGTCCAAGCGCAGCCGGTCGCGATACGACGAAGTCGGACCTCGGCCGCCCGCGGATATCCCCGTGGAATCAGGACCGCGCACTCAGGTAACCGGGTGGACAGGCGCCGCCTGGCCTCGGTGCGGGAATGCGGTGGTGGTGAGGTGTCAGTTTTTGTGTCCGAGCCGGAGGTTGAATCATCCAAAAAACGTAGCAGCGGCTGACCGGACGAGGGGTAAGCATATGGACGCCCTTGCCATCCGGTGTGCCGCTGCGTTGCCCTGGATACCCGCGTGGCCCGGAACCCAGACAACCTTGATCTTTACAGTAGGCCCCAGAATCAACTCGAGCTTCGCCACTGCCGCGAGGATGGAGGAAACTGTTGGAGATCGATGGGAGGCCGATGGCATGCGCTGGCAGCTTCCGTGGAGACGGAATGCAAGAGAATTTCTGTGGGCGTGAGCCCTCCAGTGGCGGTGTCACGGAGCGCCAGTTCCACTCCTATGAGAAGCGCCCGGAGCTCAGCCTCAAGGGAGTCAAGCCCTGGCGGAAGCCGAATACTGGAGGTTGAACCTAAGGCTAGGCAGCAGGCAGCAACCGCAGTGGAGCCGGATTCTGGTCCGTAGACGCATCACAGTAGTATCGATGCACTTGAGGTCCGTCGGCGTTAGCAGCGTGTTCGGTG
>JABSTQ010006507.1:0-57397 GCA_013358835.2 Ixodes persulcatus | reverse complement strand
GACGCTTTTTTAATAAGGTCTGCCCCCAAAGATCCAGACCCGTGTGAATCGGATAGAGCCCTGTCATGAGAGCGCTCCTGGTACAGCCCCCGACGACTGGACGTAGTAGTGATGCAGCGCCAGACCATCGCCGGCGAGGTGTCGATGTTCGGTGTTGGGATTTGCCTAGAGCCGTGGAAGCTGACGTCACCCCAGCCCTGCGGTGGGACATGCAAGTTGAACAATGGTTCCCTCGGCTTCTTTAAATAATGATGGCTCTATTATCTCCCCTGAAATGAGCGATTGATCCTGTGTTGGACGTCATAAAAACTTAAACTACTACCATTAAGCAGTCAGCTTTGCTCTATCATTATTTCCTTTAATTACAGTCTTTGACACTGAGAGAAACAGTATGTATTTTAGGCGCTCAGTGTTTGAAACTTACTTGGAAGCAATACTTGCAACCTTGTCTTTAAATCAAGGACCTGCCTCCACATGTTTTTTCTATGTTCTTATCCCACAAGTGCATGAGGTGCTCAACCATGTATGCGTCTGCGTCTTTCTGCTAGCATTCACGTTGCAAACATAGTTCTGTCTACGCAGTCGCCCTCAGTCAGCGTCTTTTAAATTAGGACGCACAATATGCCATCGACCACTGCGGTCTATTGGCGACTCCAGCATATTTGTCAGCACAAACGACTAGAACAGAAGCTCCGAAGACAGGTTTCGCTCTCCAATCTTTCGTTCGAATCAGATATTTTTTTTTGCTTTGCGGTTTACCGCGAAGAGGGCAGTGACAAAACGTGGTGACTGACAAAAGCTGTGTCCCCTCAATTCAGCAAATCAAAAAATTTACATAATCTTATCACTCTACGAAGCAATAATGCAGAAAGGGAATGCCAACAAAAACGCATGCATTTGGGAATGTATAAAATAAAAACGTCAGGAGATGCTGTCGTGTTTAACAAAAAAAAAAATTACTAAAACAGAGTAATATCTTACATTACTATAAACGTATTCTTTGTATTTAATTCATATAGTGTATGATTATGCATTTGGTGCAACAAACTATCTCATTAAAATGCGCTTTAAGTACAACCGAGGAACCTTCTGCAATCACGTTTTAAAACTATAATTTTTTTTACTAAAAATTAATCTGAAATGTGGCTCGTTTAGGAGTTTTAGTTTTTAAAAAAGTTGACGCTGGTCTGGCATATGATGTTCTTTTCAGTGTCATCCTTCGCTTTGGGTTTTTAATTGCGTATGCACTCAGCTATCTGTTGGTATGGTGTAGAGTATATTTTAATGCATATATGTAAAGTTTGAAGTAGTATATTCAATTCACCTTAGGCATATTACGCTTCATGAAATGTGGCTGTGTGCTAAAATTTCGGGTGCCCCCTTTATAATGTTTTCATATTCGCAAGATTTTCTTCTGCAAAGAGATACGCCTATTATTGTTCGCAGCTGTTATCATTTTGAAGATCAAAATACCTCATCTAATTTTGGAGTAATATAAAAAAATAATAGGATGTGTGTTTTAATCAGGTAGGTATCAAATTTTGTATCCCAGAACGGCTTGCTGTCACTCGGGATAAATCAGCATTCAGCTTGTTAATATAAAAGCTTCATGAAAGGCCCTTAAAGGGTAACTGCAAAGAAAAAAAATTTTTTTTTTAACAGCCTAATTGGGACAAGCATAAAAAAAAAACAATTTTTCCGCGAAAAAAATTTTTTTTTCACAGCAATATTTATTGCGTGAGACCGATTTTAGTTTGCGGCTATTTCGTCTGTGTTAAATCGCGCGCCACGAAGTTGGGATTTCGTGACGTCACAATCCCAATTGGCTGCTATACTTCTCATTGGCTAAGAGTTTGATTGACAGCTTATATTTTGGTTGTTAAACCTTTGTTATATGTTGCAATTTCCTTTTGAGCGGCATATTTTTACGTTTAAAGAATAACCCCATGTGAGGAAAGTTACTATTCTTTACAAAAGGTTTACAAAATGGGCACTTCCGTTTGCATTCATACCATAACAAACAAAGCTTCGCCATTCTTTCATGGCCGCCGAAGTCTCTGCTCCCGCCTGTCTTGCCTACCTCGACAAGTCGTTTTGCCGACGTGATCAGTGTTTCGTGCTGACCCAGGTGCTTGAGTGAGACTTCTTCAAGTGAAGCAGTGTGTGTTTAGCAGCTGTCGCAGGTGTTAGTGATAGGAAGCGACGCGGGGTTTTGGCTTTCATAGCGCGGTTCTTTCGTTTTCCTCTTTGCTTGCTTAGCGTGCTTTTTTTTTTTTTTTTTTTTTTTTGCTTGCTTGCTTGCGTGTGCAAATGCCGACTTTTCAGAGATGTCAGATGAGTGATCCCGACAGCGAGCCTTCCAGCAGCCATGTCGCCCCGAAAGGAATGCTATTTGGCTGGAGGCAGTGAAGCGTTTGCGTAGCGACAAACGCGTCCAGTTACGTTCTCGTCCTATCGCTCCGGAGGCCGTCGAGATTCGCACTGGATGCATTGAACGTCCGCGACTAGACACACAAAATAAAAAAAGCACTGTGTTCACCACGTACAAAAATGGTCTCAGTTCATGCATCTGTGGGCAGGTACGTAAACTTGCCCAAATTTATTCACACCGCACGATGAGCGCAACATGTCGCTGTGCAAACGCAGTCCAGCAACACGAAACATAAAAACGGCAAATTTAGGACAATTCGGAGTTCATTGTTCAACTAAAACGACGTAATTTTGTTGAAAACGCCCGCAGCTTTTTACTCACGGTTTGTGTCGGGAATCTTCCACATTTTGAAACGGAACGAAGGATGATTTTACTTTTAAAAACGCTCGCTGCGTCCTCCCGAACCAGTTTGACTGGATCAGCTGACGACGACGAGACTGAACTCGTTAAACATCAACACCACAATAACCAATTTGCGCTCCGTGGGTGTCTACTTCGAAGCACCGCACCACGCACACCACGAACGTTTCAGTTCTTTGTCGCATCGCCGTGTTGCACCAAACAGAACGAGATCGCCGAAGTCAACGCAGCGCTGTCGTGACCTTGGCTTGTGGTGCGCACTCGTGGACCCTGTGACTCCCTTCGCTTTCAAAGCCCACACGACGATTACGAATGATACTTTCCGTCTTCCGCGAACATCACAGGGGCACTTCTCCGGTCACGTCTTCGCCTCTTCGCTATGAGCTCGCAGACCGCGCAGCCAGCGCAGCTTCCGGTTTAACGCGCGTTGTTGCAGATACCGGAAGTCGAGACGCTGCGTCAGGAGAGTGAGGGGCGGGGCGTACTTCTCCTCCGCGGGGGTCGAAAGAGCGGGAGTTTCAATGTGGAGAGGTTCTGACTCCGACTAAATTACGTCCTGTGGCGTAAATATTGCTAAAAAAAAAAAATATATTTTTTTCGCTGAACATTTGTTTTGTGACATGCTTGTCCCAATTAGGCTGTTTAAAAAAACACTTTTTTTTCTTTGCAGTTACCCGTTAACAAACCCTACACCCAAACATTTTTGTTCTGTCACTTGCTTCAATGATATGCCTTCTAATGCTATAGTAATTTTACTGTAGTGTTTTATACTTACATGTTTTAAAATATATATACATAGTTTTACTTGTATTTAAAACGAGTTATTTACAACGCGTTCTATAATTTTCAATAACATTAATTTCCCAAATTTTTCCCGTACTATGTTTTTATCAACAAGCAAAGAATATATTTGTGTAGTCTTCCTACATTATTAATTCAGGACAGCCTGGCATTGCCTTAATATCAGTAAATCGCCGGAGGATCAATATAGGCCCTGGAATCAAGCCTTGAGGAATGCGGTGTCGTAATGTAAGTTTATCGGGTGAATAATCATTTATAGATATATTTTGAAAACGATCTGTAAATAACTGTTTTTGTTAGTTTGAGTGCCACTTCTTGTACACCATAAATTTGATGCTTTTTCATTAGAATATGGTGTTGCAGATTATCAAACGCTATTTTAATTCCAAAAATAATCCAGAAGTGAACACTTTGACTTTAATGTTTCCAACAATTTTATTGTTGGATTTTACAGAGCCTGGCGGTAAAAAGACGATGTCGTGAAAGCCCCAAAGCACTTGGTGAAAATTGACAATATAACAAGTGCTTGTGAGAAAAAATAAATCGAATGTTTCGGCGAGCGCACAAAAAAAAAAAGCTGCATGTCGAAGAGAGGAGGAACTCTATGATAATATGGATCTAGCGGTAGTAATATAAGCGCTACCTTGAGAATATAAAGTTACCTGCGTTAAAAAAGTAACGAGAAAAATAAACGTTATTTATGAACTATGGTCCACATAAACCTGACATATAAAACAACTGATATTGTAGGCGTCTGTAGCCATTAAAAAACTGAAAAATGCTTTCCAGAAAACAAAAAAGCACTCTTTTAGTTTATAGGAATGCCATCCGGGTCCATAATGTCATTTCTGGTATTCACAATGACATTTTTTGTTTTGACAGGTAGACGTCGGCTCATAAAGAAATTTGTATTTCCTTTTTATAGCTTGACTCGGGCAATGTTAGGATGTCAAACTTTTGCGTGCTGTCACCATCGCTAGCGTGGCGTTCTCACAAAGTCAGTGTTCCGCGATGAGTAGTTTATTTAAACGTGCCAAAAACACGGTTCCATTTTCTCACAAACATTCGGAACGCCACCATGAACTCGAAATTGAAACATGAACAATATTTGTTTCGCTTCTTACCAGGTCGTCTGCGACAATAACAACAATATGGGGTCTTCGCGATGCTTGCGCAGTCATCTCGAAAAGAGTCACACTGAGAAGCGCTATTGCGGGGAGACGTAGGGTTCGCTTTTCCCTGCGTGGAAGAAACGTAACGTTTTGTGAAGTTTGTGCTATAAGGCCTTTTGGAAGACTAGAAACAATATTCAGTCTCCCGCAACGTTGTGACCACGATACGTATTTCAATAAAACAAGCTTACAAAAAGCCAAACCGCCATAAGTTAAAAAAAAACTGCAACCATACAACAATTTTTATGCAAAAATAGAGCACATTGATATGTAGCCTTATCTTCTTCAAAAAATATCGGGAAGGGCGACCAAAAACTTTCTATAGTTTGTTTCACCTTAAGTTTAGACACAGCTGATGCTACGACCTCATTGGACCAATCAAACGGCGTCCAAAGTAAAATTCAATGGGCCTTTCTTGTGCACGATTGCTTCAGCGACAAAACAACACGTAGAAAAGCATGACGACCACCATGATAGTGCGCTTTTGACGCGATTTTATTTGTGTCATCAGCTCGAAAAGTCCGCTGCGTTTGAACTTTAGGAAAAATTAAATAAAGTGTAATAATTCAAAATCATATTAGCGAGCCCAGTTCCTTTAAAAGGCCTAGAAGTATACTACGTTTCACCTAAAGCCCAGGCGCAGCCGACGTTACGAGCTGATGGGACGAATCAAAGAGCGGTAAAAGCTTACCATCACTGTGCTGGTTATGTTTCTGTATTTGTTCTATCCATCATTATCAATCACCAATAACAAAAACCTACAAATAAGCATTATTTTTGTGTTTTGAAACAAAAACATGGTTTCTCAATAAAAAAGTCAAAGCCGTTTACAACTCGGGTCACGTGACCTCGGGGTCACGTGACCTGGGGGTCACGTGACGATGACGTCATCAGTTTGATGACGTCATCAGTGACGTCACTGATGACGTCATCACTGATGATGACGATGACGATGCAGTGCTGAGGACGTCATCAGTGACGATGACGATGCGGATGCCGATGACGTCATCAGTGACGTCACTTATGACGTCATCAGTGATGATGACGATGACGATGCGTATGCCGATGACGTCATCAGTGACGTCACTGATGACGTCATCAGTGACATCACGCGTCCCATAATGCACCGCGCGGTTACGCCGACGGCGACGGCGACGCCGACGCCGCTCAAGCCGGAAACGATCGCCTAAGAGCTGCGCTCTAAAAAAAGCGTCATGCAATTTAAATCACGTGTTCGCAGTTTCTGCATAGCAAATTTAACGCTTTCCGCGGTATTGAATTGTGGCAGTAGTGGAATTAGAGATAAGTAATTTTCTAAAAAAAAAGAGGGAATCAAAGACAGTAATATTTTTTTAATATTTGCAGATAAGTAAGTGTGAGCAATTGATTGCGTAGAAAGAGGCAATTGCGCTTAGGATAACGAGATGCTTTTTTGGTGCGATGACACGTCGCTGCATACATGGGTTGGCTAAACCAGAGTGGGTCAGGACTTACAAAACACAATATGGCGGGGGAAACATTTGATTGCCAGATCTCTGCATCAGGCTTGCCAGTTTGCCGACGGTATTAGTCACGTGGAACTTCGAGCACTGAGACTCCGAGTTCTCAGCACGCTGTCCGTCACGTTGACGCCCATCGCCGGTGCCGCCATGAACGCCGTGTCCTCGCAGCGAGGGGCGCTGCTCACGGTTCAACGTGGTTTAGGTTTTAATGTGAGCGCGGTCCAGGGTGTTTCCACCAAGCATGTGTGATAGGCCCGCTAGCAGGAGTACAAATTTCGAGTGCACGTGCCTGCCACCCTTTTGGCGGTGGGCGGTTTACTCTCATGAAAACGACCGTTACAGCTGAAAAGCTTCTCGACTTGGGCACCCTGAAGATTGAAGGAAAGGACTATGGACTGATTCCCTTGGCTTCCAAGACGAAGGCGGTCACGCTCCTGCTGCTCCCGAGTAAGTTGCCAGTCTACGCCCTGAGCTAGGCCCTGGGGGAGTACGAAAAGGTACTCCGCATCACGCGAGACACACATCGAGAAATCCCATCTCTTGAGACGGGGACCCGACACGTGGTCATCGATATGAAAAAATAGTTTCCTAACTACGCGGAAAATATGCGGCTTCCAAGGGATGAGTGCCTACCCTGGGATGAAAAAGGAGTGCCGCCAGTGCGCGCTGACGGGTCATTTCTTGTATGATTGCACGACGCCAAAGTGCAGTCGCTGCGGCGAATACGGGTACCTGGGGTCTGAATGCCAGGCGCCGTGCAAGCGTTGCGGCGCTGAAAAGGCGAAAAGGCGACCGGCGGCAATAAGGAACAAGAAGGGAGCTTCGGTCCCGCGGAAGTGGAAATGGAGGTGGATGCGAAGACAACGAGCGGATTGTGAGCGGACGGCGTCACGACTGTTGAGGAAGGCCAAGAAACACAGAAAACGTCAGACGGAAAGACAAAGGAAACAAACAAAGGGCCGACAGAGGGGGAACGGAAACCAACTTTGTGACTTCAAGCAAAGATACAAGCGGAGGTTCGTCCGAACCTCCCCAAATGGAGGAGGGAGACACCGACACCGAGAGTTCTGAGGCCGGCGACGAGCAACCCATTATAACTCAATCGCAGTCCATCAAACGTCCTCGGGCGTTGTCCAGCTAGAGATCCGACAAACAGGCGGAACAGCGAGGGCACCTTCTTCTGGCCCAGATGCCCGTGGTGCCCAGAACAGGTCCTCCAAAGCACTGGGAGGAATTAAAAGAGTGGGACCACACACCGTTCGTCCCTTCATGCAACCAATGACCGAAACGTGAAAAGACTCCGGGTTCCAAGGAAACAAGAGCTAAATAAAAAAAAATCATAAAGGTGTTGAAAGTAGACATCTTCCTTCTGCAAAATCTTATTTTGCGTACCCGCGGGATGTGAAATAATTCGAAAAGGGGGTGCCGTTTACAGGACTGCATAGTTTAGAAGTACCCCGAAGCCGCGGCGTGGCGACGCTTCTCTTCTGAAGTTCCGGTGGAAGGTCACAAAATACCCGAGGAACAACGAAGGGAGGGTGCTTTTTGTCGAAATGTTGCACGAAGGAAGGGTTCTGTGAATTGCCAACTTGTGTAACCCGGTGGACTGCAAAGAACAAAAATGTTTTCTTCCTGAATTTAGACGTCTACCTTCAGGGCTAACGCGAACTAGTACTTGCCGGAGACTTGAACTGTGTCCTCAACCAGGAAAAGGATTCGGTTTGGGGAACAAAAATAGCCAGCCGTGGAAGGTGAAGGGTCTCCGCCAACAAGTCGAACCGTGTACACTCGTGAATGCATGGATGACTTACCACGAAGGCTTTCCAGGGCTCACTTTCACAGCCCAAGGACATGTAGTGACAGTAGATTGCTCCTACATTTCGGGAGGGCTAACTGACGCCTTACAAGCCTGCGAGGTTGTTGCATTAAGCTCAGTCACCAGTTACATCTCGGACCACAAGGCGGTTCAGCTCGATTTGAAGATAACCTCAGGCTTCGGCAGGCAGGAGGCAAGATAGAGGTACAACACCCGCCTCTTTTAAGACGAGGATGTGGTCAAGAAGGTGAGGGCGTTCCTCACCGAGAAACTGTCCGGAGCGTCTCCAGGCCGAACGTGGTGGGATGGGCTCAAAGACGGCGTCGCCAAAGTTTTTAAAGCCTGGGGATGAATACGCGCAGAAGAAAGACGGCGCGAAATAACGGTGCAGCAGTGGGGTCTAAGGAACCTGCGTCGCTTAGGCCTAGAAACGCCCGCGAAAGTGGAAGCGCACATTGAACCCGGGTCTGCTAGCCCGGTCCAAGAGCAACGCTTCGCGCTGGTCTCAAAGATCCAACCAGGGTAGCGCAGGCCGCAACAGTAAAATCCAATTTCCACGTGATCTCCGAAATTGAGACAAGTAGGGGCGACGGTGACGTCGCTCGAAGACACCGAGAAAGAATACCGACGTTGCTTCGAGCTCCTCCATAGAGAGCGACGAGAGGACGAGCGCGTGTGGGAGGAGATGTGCGACATGCTACCACGGCTGGCGGAGCCAAAGGCAAGCCGTCTGGAGGGACCGCGCACGAGGGTGGAATGCTGGGAGGCGCCGTCTTTCTTCCGGAATGGCAAAGCCCCAAGACCAGGTGGTTTGTCCGGAAAATAGTTTTCTGACCATCTGGGACCTCATCTGGGACATCTCGTTCGGATTTCCAACATTAGTCTGAAAGAGTAGTAATGTAGACAGTTGGGCGATTTGGTATAGATTGAAAATAGTTGCAGTTGCATAACAGTAACCATGTTTATTGTGAAAGACCATGCACATGGACTGCTGCCGCAAATCAGGCGCATGGACTGCTACCCCAGTCCATGCGCCTGGGTTTGATGAAGGTTTTCTGTAAGGACAACGCGCGACGTATAAGCCTGACTGCGTTAATGGCAAAGATCATTCAGATCCGCATGGCGTCCGTCATCGGGAACTTGGTGTCGCCACAGCAGGTGTGCTCAATCCTAAGACGAACAATTTAACAAAACATGTTGGCCTTAAGGGATATCTGCTACTGGGTGAGCCACCGTGACATCGCAACCTGCTCCTGACGGTCGACCAAGAAAAGGCCTTTCATAGGACGGGTCGCATCAATTCTTGTTCAAGGTCCTAGAGCGACTAGTTTTCAGACGCCGTTTTTTGGGTGACCTGCAGTGCCTGTACACTGTGGTTGGCAGTGCCGTACAATTAAATGGCCGAGGATCACGGGCTTTCTTGATTCAATTCGGATAACGATAGGGTTGCACGCTATGGCCGGTGCTCTACGTTCTGGTCGTTAATGCGTGCGTGCGTAGACTGCAGTCGTCAGAGCAAATGTTGTCAGTGCTGACACCGGGAAACAAAGACATATCAACAGTGTTCGCCTACGTGGACGACGTCGCGGTCTGCACCACTTCGACAGCTGGAGTTCGGACCGCCCTGGCAGCCTTGATGTTTACGGCAGGACATCGAGGGAGGCGGTCAACGTGCCGAAAATGGCGGTGCTGCCTTTTCAGTGGACAGGATAACCATCAATAATTCAGAGTGCCGGTGATGAGTAAGATCAATCTACTGGGCATCCTTTTCACCAAGGAGTTACAGGAACGTGCGCAACTGCTAAACTGCTCGGTTTGTTATTCCGAGCACGTAGTGAGATCAGTACGTACTCGACCGGCCAATCTTGTATGGTACGGAGGAGCGGCTTTCTCAGCCTTCGAGTCCACGCGATGGAGAAAGCTCATAAACTTCTCTACGCCTTTTTCTGGGGTGAAAAGCCAGAGAGAATCGGCCCGAAAGGAACCTAGGAAAAGGAAAGAAAATGTGAGGTGCTCTATGTAGCGCTAGGGCCGCACCTGTCCTGCAGGGTAGCTGAAGACAAAGATCTACGTGGCTTACTACTTTGCGTACTTATTTCTGAGTACAGAAGATAAGCATTTTGGAGCAGCCCTGGATCACACTTGCCCTCGAGCTGAGGCAACTCTGTCATCTATAAAAAGTGATGTGTAAACACCCGAACAAGCTCCGGCAGGCTTTCTCAGATGAAGACTTACACGGCTGGCCGGGGAAAAGGCTCTACCGAGCTCTGTTGGACACGGTGAAGCCGCTGACGCAACAAGGCGAGGAGAGCAAGAAGAAGCACCGCATTTCCCTGCAGGCGTTTAAGGCAACAGGGTGGATATCGAATGGCAACTTGCACACGCGGGGCTCCCGGTAAACACCCTTTGTACCGAATGGGCTTCAGTCGCAGCGATCGCTCTGTTGAGCGCGGACACCTGCAAAACCACAAACACCTCTTCTACATCTGCCTTTACGCTGCGGACATGTGGTGCAAGGTGGCGGGTTTGTATGGACTCTCAAGGATGAAATATGACACAATGCGTCTCCTGGATCCTCGGCCTGCGCCCCAAAGGAAAGCGCCGGCTTTTGACGGCCTGGTGCCGGAAGTGGTGTACCAGCTATGGTGTGCTCGAAACAGAGCGACGTATGAAAAGAGCAAGACTATCCTCCGGAGGCTTGGTGTTCCAGACCAGAAACGTGCTCTTTGCAACGCTCAACGAAAATATGAACTCCCTCAGCCAAACGGATTTCGCCAGCGGTAGAATGCAGTTTGGCTGAGGGAAACTATTCCTCGTGAAGAGCTCGCCTGCCTTTTTGATATTTAAGGTTTGTGCAGAAGAACCATCTATCTTCATGATCTGGAAAGAACTTGACGAAGCTAGGATCTCTTTACTTTTATGTGGTCCCGTGGCGACTCTACAGACGAGAGTCCGAGGCATCATACCATCAATAGCGTCGTCTGAGAAAGAGATAGGGTACCTCAACCTTTTTCCTTAACCCGGGTCGCTTTAATGTTTTCTAACTTCATCTTTGACTTGGTTGCTTTTGTTTATATGTCTAAAAGTTTTTATCGCGCTCGCTTTCACCCTTTTTCTTTGCTAGTGTTGTAAAGGGGTGAAGTCGCATTTAATTGTAATTTATTTAGTGCATTTATAATCTATAGCATTAATTTTCCTCCCCTTTCTACCTTCGCATATCTAGTTTCTTCTTTTATGTCTTCCTCGGGGAATGCATTAAACACTCAGTTGGAGTAAGCGCTCTGTCCTGTCCCCTTTTCTTTTCTTGGTGTTTGCCCTTTTGATTTTTACCATTGTTTCGTACCATAAGCACAGCAAGAAAAATGTTAGTCCGGAGAGCTTCCTACGCAGCTCAAGTGTAGCTATGCCATTCGTTTTGATAAGGTGCGATGGAGAGTCTAATCTTTTAAATTTTCCATAGATGAATCTGCCTGCGTACCTTTGAATCATTTTCAGCTTCGAAATATTCTTTTTAGTGAAGGAACCCCGACAAGGCTGGCGTATTGAAGTTTTGAGTTTAGAAAAGTGTTATAAGCTAAAAGTCTGACACTAGATGGTCTTCTCATTAGTTTGCGCCCAAGGAAACCAAGTTAAAGTAATGCGGATTAGAAGATTTTATTGATGTGTGTATCTTATGAAAGAGGTTTAGAAACTTTCGGTCCTAGATACATATTCCCCGAAACGTCGCGCACAGGGGAGGTATAGACATCGTAAATAAACTCAAGTGTAAATGTTTTGTTAATAACCCACGATAAAACAGTTTTTTTTTTAACTTTGATTTGTTTCGACATTCGGCGCACCAATGTGCAATTTTTGAAAGTGAATAGTTTAATGCATATTGGTCCGATGAGCTAGTTATATATTTTAACAGAACGTAATTATCCGCAGAAAGTCTAATGCTTACACCTTCATCGATGACTGTCACAATGTCCTTAACGTAAATTAGAAATAACAAGGGCCCAGAACTCTGCCCTGAGGGACACCCGAGGATGCACGCAACGCATTTAAAAAGTTCCCACAAAAAATAAAGAGGTGTTTACGTCCCTGGAGGTATGATTTAATCCAGTTAACAACAGGAATCGGAACACTAACATTCAGCCTATAAGCCTATATGTGGTAGTCGCCTATGAGTAGTAGTCACTCGGAAACACATTTGAAGGTCTTCACGGCGCGCGCTTTTCCCCCAACCCCTCCTACCCTCCCCCTTCCTCTTTCCCCCACTCCCCTCCTCCCCTTCCGTATACTTGGTATTCGCTAGCGGCCATAGTTGAGTTCGTTTCTGCTAAGCCCGGGCTTACGTTGAGCTTCCCCAACGCGTCTCCAACGTGCATCCCACACCACTGAGATCTTAGCTCTTTTCAGAAGTTAAGTGGCTCTGTAAGATATGGCGTTCAGTAAATGTCACCTGTACATAGCTTGCAAGCGGAGACATTGTTGGGTATTGAGGGTTATTTCTACTTTCTGGTTTCTTCGAAATACATCTGCGGTGTAAAACTAACATGGCGGACCGAACACCCGCGGCACGTCAAATGCTGGCATGGCCGCTATGACGTTGCATGCAAGCTATGTGTATTCCAAGAAGAGCTACGATCTGGGTGGCGTGGATTGCACGTTGCGGAACGTTGTGAAAGGTCATCGAACGGACGAGTGCTGGTAGAATGTTAACCGAGATGTAAAGAATGTGAAACGTTGAACATACGTTGCATAATCCATTGTTCCGGCCCTTCTTCTTCTTTGTCGTTCATAAAAGGCTACAATGGGTATTTTCGCTAATCGCCACCACCGTCACATGCTGATATCTCAGGTAATCATCAGAGATAATCAAATTTTATAACGGCGTTGACAATGCACAAAGTATTTTTTTTAATAAATATTGTTTCCATTAACAGATTGTTTTGAACCAGCGAGAAAGAATGTTTCTGCGGGGGTCCTAAAGTACACGAATGGGCTCCGCGTTTGCAAATAAGGATAGAAGTAGATGAAGAAGACTTTAATCCAGTTTGTAAACAGGGAAGGGGCGCGCGCTTGACCGCCGACTAGGAAGGGCGTGTCCTTTCGAAGCTCCGCAACCCAACCCAGCGCGCGCAAGTCCATCATGGTCGACAAAATTTGCAGCCTCAGTTGCTGCAGTTCTACGCCAGTCCTTGGCCCAGCCACCGGCTCAACCAGGGCTTTCGACACCCATTAGCACGGCCTCTTCGCCATGGTTCCGGCCGGCTCCAACACCGGCCGTATCCACCGCCATGACAGCATCCCAGCGCCAGCCCGCCCAGACCCTGCCGCAAGGTATGCTCAACTTCTGCAAATCGATGGTAGGCCGCTACCTCGAACAAGTATCCGGAGCAGACATGCACGCCTGCCTCCAGGCGGCGATTTCCGAGGTCCGTTTGAAACGCAACTCGAAACTCAGCCTGACTAAGGATCCATCAAACCAAGCCTCGTCCACTCCCAAGCCTAACGCGGGGCAAACCACCACCATCCCGCCACGAAAACCACCAAAGAAAAAACTCAACAACGCCGACGTCGCGATTGATCACCGCGCGCCCGGCAACCAAGACATGGAAACGGGGTCGTCAGAAATGACCCCGTCGGCGGCAACAGCTGCCCAAAATCATTCCCCAAGTGGGCTCTCCTCTTGCTCTGATGGCGCTGCCGCGGCCTCAACGTCGCTGTTCACCTTCACAGCTAACAGAGAAGAAAACACCGACAACGATCACAACTCGCCCCACCCATGGGTGACAAAGCTTTCGAAAAAAGCGGCCAAGAGAGCACGCCTTAGCGCAAAATCCAACACGCGCACCGTAGACTCCCCGCCTACACCCAAGACGCAAGAGCGCCACATAATCACACTGCGCCCAAAGACCAAGATAGACGTCACAACTCTCCCAAAAAAGGGCTAATGGAGGCCATCACCGCCTCCGCCAAGCTCGCACCGGATGCGGTCTCCATTAAAACCATCAAGGAAACTAACACAATAACCGTCATGGTAAACTCCGAGGCCACCGCCCAAACCCTTCTTGGCATTACCGAAATCTTTATCGCTGGGAAACCCCCTCTACCCATCCAGGCGTACAAGCCAGTCGGTGACAACCAAATCCGCGGTGTCATCTATGGCATCGACCAGGGGGAAGACAATGTTTCACTGATGGAAGGCCTGGAGACTGAGGGGTCAGTGGTTGTGGCAGCTCGGCCGATGAGCCGAGGAGGCAATACTGCACTCATCACCTTCCAGGGAACCCATCTACCCAGACAGGTCTGGTACAGGCGCAGCATGCTGCAGGTGTACCCGTACAGGGCACGAGCTGTGACCTGCAGCAACTGTCATAAGATCGGCCACAAGCCGGACATCTGTCCAGAACCCCAGGTCTGCTCCACGTGCGGCAAGCCCCACGAAGAGACAATGGACGACCAAGGAAACGAGACTTGCCCTTCCCCCATCCCTTTCTGCCAAATGTGCCGAAAGAATGGACACCCGGCTACAGACAAATACTGCCCAAGGAGACTTGATATTGTCCGCAAAATTCGAGAGGCAGCGCGACGGCGTGCCACATCTCCGGGGTCTCAAGACAACTCAAAGCGAATCCGACAAGACTACCGCAAGAAGCGAGGGGACGGCCAACAGCCTGCGCTCCAGCTAACTCCTCCTACAACGATTACCATCGACCTTGCCATGCTGTTCCAGCTCTTCACGACCATCGCTGCCCAGATGGGCACAGCCGTACAGAGCAACCCTAACCCCCCCGCATGGCAGTAAACGTAACTCAGTGGAACTGCCGAGGTTTGCGGCTACGTGCCGAAGAACTCAAAGCCAAGCATCATAACAAACCACAGGAACGCCCAGACGCCTGCCTACTGCAAGAAGTCTACTGTACCACTGTCAAGCTGACTGGCTATAAGTCCTACGCAAATCCCTCGATACCGTCCGTTAGGGCGGGCCAGTTCGGAGGCCGTGAAGGACAAGCCATGGTCTACCTCAAGAAACACTGGCCGCAGCACAAGATCGACCTTGAACAATGGTGCACGGAACATCAGGAAGTGGTTGCCGTCCGAACCACCCAGCCAGACATTCCTGTCATTCTGGAGTCCGTGTATTACCGACCTCGGGCTTCCGTCAGGGAACCCAGGGACCACGGATGGATTGCGCACCTCGACGGCCTTTACTCAAAAGAGCAGAAGATAGTCGGGGGAGACTTCAACGTCCAACACACAGCGTGGGGCTACGCCCAGGACACCTCGGCAGGCCAAAATCTTTTGGATGAGATGATCCACCACCGCTACACCCTGATGAACACCGCAGGGATGAAGACACGGCTGAGCTGCACTGCTCGGCAGAAACACACCACCCCAGATCACACCTGGACAAACAGCCCACACACGGCCAACCACACCTGGAAGCCGGAGGCCGACACTCGCGGGAGCGATCACCTGCCCATTAGGATAGTCCTGGCTCTCAACGGATCGGCCGCCTTCAAGCCCGGGAAACGGCTTGCGCATGTCGTGAACTGGGATCTGTACCGGAGCAAACTCCAAAGCAGCACAGCACCAACGGTCTTCGAGTCCATCAAGGAGGCCCTCCTGGCCGCGACCACGAAGAAACAAATAAAGCTCGACACTCCCACCCCGGACCTTCACCTGTTGAATCTCTGGGCACGGCGGCTGAGGGCTCTACAACGCTACAGAAGAGGCCCGAAAAACGCTAGAGCCTTGAGGGAGGTCACAAGAGCCACGGTAGCTGCCCGAAAATATGCGGTTCAGCTCGACCGGCAAAAGTGGCTGGAGTTCAGTGCCTCGCTCTCGGAAAAAACATCTGCTCAAAAACTATGGGCAGTCAGCAGAGCCATGCTGGGCAAAACAAGGGATCGCGCAGCGACCCTCACGCTCGCACTCACGACAAACAAGACGGTTGAAACACTGGCCCAAGAGGCTGGAGACACGCTCTTCCCCCAGCCAGCAGCGACCAGCACCCCACCAGCTGTGGGGGACCCATACGAAAGGGTCAAGATCAACGAGAAGGACCCCATGAACCAACCTTTCACCAGAGGAGAAATGGAGGACGCTCTGCACCACGGGAAACCAAACGGCGCTCCAGGTCCGGACGGAATAACCATCGCCATGCTCCGAAACCTTCCCGAAGCCACAAAAACTCGGCTTCTTGAAGTCATTAACGAAGTGTGGCGCACTAGCACCATTCCAGACCAGTGGAAACACTCCACTGTTATTCCAATTCCTAAGCCCGGCAAGAAGCCGACCACCCTAGCCAATTTCCGTCCAATCTCTCTCACCTCTTACGTCTGCAAGCTGGTGGAGAGAATGCTACTTGGCCGCCTCTCCTGGTATCTGGAGCGGACGAAAGCCTTTCATCCGACGCAGACAGGATTCAGAACGGGCCTGGGCACGCAGGAAAGCCTCATCCTACTCTCCAAAGATCTTATTCCAAAGCCCATTCCACAGAAATTTAAAATCAGAACAGCCGTCGCGATCGATGTCAAAAAAGCCTTCGACAGCGTCCCACACTGGGCAATTGTCCAAGAAGCGCGCGCCCTCGCCATTGAAGGCCGCGCCCTAAATTTCATCAAGTCTTTCCTCGAGACTCGCACCTTCGCGGTCCGGATCGGCAACCACCTGGCAGCGCCAAGACCGAACAAAGTAGGAGTTCCACAAGGGTCAGTTCTGTCCCCACTCCTCTTCAATTTGGCCATGGCGCGTCTCCCCAGTCGACTACAAGAGGTATCCAACCTCCACTTCACCATCTATGCGGACGACGTTTCCCTCTGGACAGTTGGCGGTGACGTTCCGCACCAACAGCGCATCCTCCAACGGGGGATCGACATCGTGACAAGTCACCTCCAAAGCGTAGGCTTAACCGCCTCGCCGGATAAGACAACCTACGTAGTCATAGCCCCCAGGCGGGAAAGGGACGCGAACATCAGCTCAACTCTTCACTTGACTCTCGCCGGCCAACCGATCAGATCAGCGCCTGAGGTACGCATCCTAGGACTCCAATTCCACGAGGATGGCACCACAAAGGCTTGGCTAACCACGGTCACCCAACAGTGCCAGGCAGCACTAAACGTCATTAGAAGGATTAGCGGCACCAGAGGAGGCGCTGACGAGGAAGTTGCCCGCCGCATGGTGAAAACCCTCATCGTCTCCCGCATTTGCTACGGTGCCCCCCACTACCGACTTACCAACACACAATGGAAGAAACTGGAAATCCTTACCAACAACGCAGCTCGGATTGTCACTGGCCTCCCCCGATATACACCGCTGGACAAGCTCAAGGCACACGCGAAGCTCAACACGGCTCGAGAAACCGTAGAGGAGAGAGCACGAGCTCATCTAGAGCGACTCCAACACTCAGCCTCCGGACGACAAATCCTAGAGATGATCGGCTCGGATATCAGAGCCCTTCCCCCTCTCCCGGAGGTTGATCCCCCATGGAGCGACGACGTGTGCGTCGTGGACGACCGACCGGTACCAAGGGGAGCCGGGCCCAGTCGCCCTGACAAGCAAGCCTGCCAAGTGCGACAGCACTGCAAACTCGTCCAAGAGTGGACGAACACCAATGAGAAGCTCGCAGTATACACTGATGCGGCTTTCGTCTCCTTCCCTAAACCGATTTGCTCCGCTGCGGTTGTGATTCCCCGCCTAGGAATCACCATGGCCGAAACATTGCCCGGCGGCATATCGGTCAAGGGAGGAGAACTTGGAGCTATCCAACTGGCACTGCGCACCATCATCGAGAAGGAAGTCCGACCGACACACCTACACATTTTCACTGACTCTGCGGCTGCATTAATAGAATGTCGCTCCCGCCACTCCCCGAGCAAGCGAGTTAAGGCAATCCGACGGATGGCCTCCGACCTACTTGCAGCCGGTACAACCTTCAAAGTGTCCTGGATACCTGCCCACGCAGATATTCTGGGCAACGTACAAGCTCACTGCATGGCCCGCGCGCATCTGGATTCCCCCCGCGAGCCGAGTAGTGTGCCAAGTCACCTACAAGAACACGGGTACTCGCTCCCGCCTGAGCTTGGCGAAGATGGCGAAGACCCCCACTACGACCCTGAGGAGGCAAAACAACTCGTTAAAAAAGCCTCAAGACAGATCCTGAGGGCAGCCCTGACCCCCTGCGTAAATCCGCTCCCGAGCGGAATGGGCAGGGGATCAACGGTGCTGCTCCGGAGGATAATCACAAACACCACCTGCACACCGGCACGCAGGGCGCATTGGACCACGCCACCCACATCACCCCATTGCAGTTTCTGTCAAGACCCCAGCCTTCTTGCCGACCAAAGCCACTTACTCTGGGACTGCCCGGAGCTGGAAGAAATTCGTCGAAAACACAAACAACCAGACGTCTCCAGCATGGAGGAATGGGTCCATCCTCAGGGCCCTCCCGACAAACGTCGGACGGTTATGACCACGCTCGTGGATTTCATCCACGATGCGGCGCTAACCGCCTATCTATAACCCCCCTCAACCCCTTCCCTTGGCCATAGATCCAGGCTTGCAAGCCACCGATCTCAGCCCCACTCTCCCTCCCCAAAAGGCCAATAAACGCTTTCTGAACAGGGAAAAAACAAACAGAAGTTAGTTTTTTATACAGGGGGAATTAAGTCTGCCAGAGCATGGCGACATTTTTACAAACTGTAGATGAGAAGTTTAGTCAGTGCAGTACACTGCTAGCCTGGCGCCTTTAAAAGGACAATGAAGACGATTTTATTTAATTTTTTTTTTTAAATGGCGTTTTTAGGCTTCTTGGGAACCTGGCATACTGCCTAATTTTTTATAGACATTTGTGACACGTATTTTTGAACCTACGAAAGAATTGAAGAAACCGAAACTGAACTATCTGCATTCTCATTTTTGGGCCTCCAAAAACGGAGGTGACGTAGGAGTGACGTCACATGTGAATAGTCGGTACCGGTAGCATTTAGGGCATCGAGACTCTGGTTACCGCGGTGGCAGAGCGCGGTGGGTTATAGCAGCGCGGTGGCGCGGTCGTTTCGTCGGACCAACATGGACGGCAATGCCGCTCTCGCGAGCGAATTCGGGCTCCCTTTCAGTGACCTGACACCAACAGAACGGGAGATGCTCCTGAGGACGCGGAACTCTGGAATGCCTCTTTACGAGGACGCCCCAGAATCGCCGCCGACCGAGAGTAATTCGTCGCCGCCCAGACTCCGGCTAACCTGAAGGTTCTGTTCAAAGTCTCCTGACCGAAAATTTAGTGAACAAATTTTGACGCCATTGCCGAGACCTCTGCGCAAGAAAAACGCTGTTCAACCAGACACTTCGCAATGCTTCATCGCTTGGGAGGAGGTGAAAACTAGCGTCGCCCCAACGATCACGGGTCTTCAGTCGACCGTTTGAACATCCTTCAACAGCGCACAAATTTGGCATGACTACCGCTTTGCAGAATCCCTCGAGTGCCGTGTTCCAAAAGTAAACACGGCACCGACATCTGAAACCATCTCGCGCGTGTTCCGCGCTGTGTTCTTTATTTTATATATTTTGTTTGCCCATAGTTGCTCGTTGCCCGTTTCGCGTGCAGTGTAGCAAAGAGAAAAATAATTATGATGTTTTATTTACGGTTTAGTTATCATTTTCGGTTCGATTTATAGTTTTCATGGTTATTCAAGTGGAATTAGAACAGTGTTCATAAAAACCACGAACCAAAGCGTGACCGAGGGCACGTTTCTCGTTTCGACCAATCGCTTCCAGGCCCCGCAGGGTCACGTGACCTCCGCTTCTGCTGGTTTCTCCCGCAACGCTCGGGGCATCGCCTCGATCGATCCCGGTACGATTATTACCGCGACTGTTTAATTGATTTGCGCGGCACACAAGCGCCGGTTTCGGTTGAAATTTTGGCAACGTGGCCTGAGACGTGCCGGGAACCCAGTTCAATCGCCAAAAAAATATCTGAAATAACCTTCATTGTCCCTTTAACGTTCACCACGCAGTAGTGATACAAGACCGCACGCCGGTACGATTCTCACCCAGATCGAAACGGGCAGGGGTGGGGTTTGAATCCAGGATTCCTGGATTCAGCAGCACGAGCTTTCGCTCCACGTGTTCGGAGCTGGTATGCTCAAGACCAGTCGGCCATTGATCCCCCTATAAATAGTGAAGAACAAGCAAACAAATTAGTCGTTAGTTGTTTATACAGCAGAAATTTAGTCTGCCAGAACATGGTGACATTGTTAAACACTGTAGATAAGCAATTTAGCCAGTGCAGTACGACTGCTAGCCTGGCGTCTTTAACGTGCACCACACAGTCGTGATAAAGGACCGCACGCCGGTACGATGTTCATCCGGATCGAAACAGTCAGGGGTGGGGCTTGAGCCCAGGATCCCTGGGTTCTGCAGCGCGAGCTTTCGCTCCACGTGTTCCGAGCTGGTATGCTCAAGACTAGTCGGCCACCGATCCCCTATAAATAGGGAAGAAAAAGCAAACAAATTAGTCGTTTGTTGTTTATACAGCCGGAGTTTAGTGTGCCAGAACATGGTGACACTGTTAACCACTGTAGATAAGCCATTTTGCCAGTGCAGTACGACTGCTAGCCTGGCGTCTTTAACGTGCACCACACAGTCGTCGTTACGCCGGTGCGATGATCATCCGGATTGAAACAGGCAGGGGTGGGAATGAACCTAAGCACGCAAATTTTTGTTTGTATGTTTATACAGCCGGAAGTTAGTCTGCCTCAGTGGGCGTCCGGTGTCTGAGCTCTAGATGAAAAATTTAGTCAGTGCGGTGCAACCGCTAACCTGGGGTCTTTAACGTGCACCGCTCAGAAGTGATCCACGACCGCACGCCGGTACGATGCTCATCCATATCGAAACGGACAAGTGTGGTGATTGAGTCCAGACCAGTCCAGGCATTGCCTCCTCTATTGGGGAGGAGATCGAACAGTCACGCCTCTAGCGGTGCGCTTCAGCTGTGGGGACAACAAACCGTATTTTCTTGTTTGTTTTTGATCCGAGAAATCGAAGATGACGATTCGAAGGCCACTCCTCGTGCGACCAAAGCACTGGTCAGAGCGAAGCGCTCGTGCCCAGACCGTGCTCGGCCAGGTTCAATTTCTTTATTATGCTGTGTTGGTAAACACCGGGCTGTGGGGACAACAAGCTCGATAAAGCGCCCCCTATAGTTCGATCTCCTGCCCAATACTGAGAAAGCCTGGCACATCGCGAAAAGAGGCGGCCGCCGAAAATGGGGAAGTAAGGGCGGGTAATTGGGAGAGGAGGGGAGATTGCCTGCTAGCGCCACACAAGAGCGAGCGGCCAATCGACGCTTTGTGCATCGCTGCGTTGCTCGAGTGCGCGTGCGAGGCAGGAACGCAAAAAGCGCTGGGCTTGCACTTTTGACGAAAACACGAAAACAAACGTGGTTTGGGGAGCGGCCACTCATGACCCAAGCGCTCGCACACTATCTCTGCCCTTTCTGCTCTGCGCTGCCATATTTTTCACCGTTCCGCGCGCTCCTCCTCTCGTTTTTCCTGCGGCCGCGCGCCCTATGGCTCTGTCGTTGATGTGCCAGGCTTTTTCAGCATAGAGGAGGCTATGGCCCAGAATGCTGGGTTCTGCAGCGCGAGCTTTCGCTCCACGTGCTCCGAGCTGGTGTGCGCTAGACCACTCGACCATCGATCCTCCGGGATCGAACCCAGGATCCCGTTGGTTCTGCAGCGCGAGCTTTCGCTCCACGTGCTCCGAGCTGGTGTGCGCTAGCCCACTCGGCCACCGATCCCTCTGTAAATAGAAAGGAAGAGGGCATCAACCTAGGTTGTAAATACTGATAGTGGTGAAGGAAGAAGGCATCATATACAGGGTGTCACAAAAAAAATTTACCGGGCTTTTTTTACTGCAAAAATTAACTAGGCCTCGCCGAACGCTCATTCTCCGCCCAAAGGTAGCGCTAGAGGTCACAACCCGATGCCAAAGTTTCAGCCGGATCCGATACCTTATTCAAAAGTTATAGGTGATTTTCTGAAACTTTCAACAAGAAAATGGCGGCCGATGGAGATTTCAAATACATGGGGCTCTTTGGCACCAGAAACCGAAAACGGGCAAAAATGGGCTTCATTTTTCCCATTGAAATTTTCAGAAAATCACTTATAACTTTTGAATAAGGTATCGGATCGGGCTGAAACTTTGGCATCTGGTTGTGACCCCTAGCGCTACCTTTGGGGGGAGTGGGCATTCGGCGATGCCTAGTTTATTTTTGCGGTAAAGAAAGAACCCTGTAATTTGTTTTTGTGACACTAGTTGATAGTTTAGCGGTTGTCTATTGACCCCGTAAGTGTGACGTCACCGCTCGAAACAAACCGTTGCTAGAGGCGTTGTAATGGACAAATATAAGGGACTGGATTCCGCTCCCAAAGAGCGATCGGTCAGAAATCGGATGTGAAATTTAAACGGCTCAAAAATGGGTATTGGAATCTTAGATGTCACTCTTAACACCACAAAAGTTTGCCCTAAATTGGCTGTTTCTGAAATATTTGCGATGAGTGTTGTGTTTAGCCTAAACTAGCCCTGTAACTATTCTCTTCGAAACTTTACGAATAAATTCAGTTATCAAACATAACAAATGGCGACGAGGATGGGATGAGTGCGTACTCCGCGCCAGGGGACATTTCCCCTTCTCAACAGTCGGCGGAATCGGCGAAGAAGAGCACCCAAGGGAAAAAGGCCTAGTGGACGTCAAAAGTCCGCGCCAAAACCACGATGGCAGCACCGGTACCGGCCGTACTCATCGGTAAGCTCGACAGTTTTGATGAATCAGCGGAGGATTGGACCTCCTACATCAAACGGGCAGATGAGTACTTCGTGCTAAATGGTCTACCGGACGAAAAGAAAGTCGCAGCCATCAAAACAAGCATGGGAGCCAAAACTTACTCCATACTAAGAAAACTAACGACGCCGAACAAACCGTCCGAGAAAACTTATGAAGAGATCAAGAAGCACCTGAGCGACTACTTCTCGCCTGCTTCTCTTGAAATGTCGGAGCGTCATCGGTTCTATAAGAGAATGCAGAAGGAGGGAGAAACTGCCAATGAGTATATGGCCGAACTCCGGCGTCTCTCTCAAAACTGCAACTTCGGATTCTTCCTGGACCAAGCCTTGCGAGACAAGCTCGTGTGCGGTCTTCGCTGCGTCCAGGTTCAGCAGCGTCTACTGACGATGAGAAAGCTCGTCTTGAAGCACGCACTCGACGAGGCCGTGGCTCACGAGCTCGCTGCCAAGGACATCGCGGAGTTCAAGAACAAGGAAGAGACACCCGCGGCTACAGTGGCGCACGTGGACAAAGAAAGCCGAAAATGCTTCAGATGCAATCGGAAAGGCCACGTTCCAGCGAAGTGCAGATTTTTGGCAGCTGTTTGCCACAAGTGAAACAAAGTGGGTCACATCAGTCCAGCATGCAAGAGCAAGGCAAGCGACCCACGCAAGACTTTGGGCAGGCCAAGTTTGGCTTCAAAGAAAGCAAGTCGACAGTCTTCGAAAGGCCAGGTTCACGTCGTACAAGACGAAGACGACGCAGAGTTTGAATTGTTGGCACACGTCAACGGTGGGAACGGAAGTAACCCCATCTGGCTGAAACCAAAAATTGAGGGGAAAACTTTGGAAATGGAGATGGACACGGGCTCCAAGTACTCACTCCTGCCAAAGACTCTCTACAAGAAGCATCTCTCACACATGACACTGCAGGGAACACCAGTGCGTTTTAAGACTCTAACAGGCGAAACCTTCAATCCAGAAGGCGAGGCTACAGCCAAAGTGACATTTGGGAAGTCGACTGGCCAGCTGCAGCTGTACGTGGTGGACACACCAGGACCCCCACTCTTCGGGAAAGACTGGATCAATCATTTCAACCTTCTGGAGCTTCGTGACGTGCTGAAGGTGGACAACCGACCTTAACTAAAGAGGCAAGACCAGCTGGACAAGAGACTTGCAGAGTTTAAGGACGTTTTTGACGACAGCATCGGGAAGCTCAAGGACTTCAAACTGAAGCTGCACTTGAAGAGTGATGCTCACCCCAAGTTCTGTCGCCCTCGTCAGGTCCCATATGCCTTGAAGGAAAAAGTGACGACTGAGCTAGACCGTCTGGAGTCTGAAGGCATCTTGACAAAGGTCAACCACAGTGATTGGGCTACGCCCATTGTGCCAGTGGTGAAGCCAAATGGAACTGTCCGCAAATTCGGCAACTTCAAAAGCACGATCAATCCCCACCTTGTAGTGGACCAGTATCCGCTACCCCGCATTGAGGACATCTTTGCAAGGTTGTCTGGCGGAAGAAAATTTTCCAAGATTGATCACCGACAAGCCTACCTTCAGATGGAAGTGGACGAGCAATCGAAGCCACTCCTAACCATCAACACTGAGAAAGGACTGTACCAGTACAACAGGATGATCTTTGGAATATCACCTGCTCCAGCTGTCTGGCAACGAACGATTGACCAGATCATCCAAGGAATTCCAATGTGTCATGCGACACAGGATGATATCTTGGTCACTGGCGAGTCGGAGGACTCGCACCTGCAAAACCTCACTGAAGTGCTGAGGAGACTACACGAGTATGGACTTAAAGCCAACCTGCAGAAGTGCTCCTTTTTCTAGGACTCTGTGACTTACTGCGGCTACAAGCTTGATGGAACAGGTTTGCACAAGACTCAGGACAAAATCAGGGCTGTGGTGGAAGCTCCAACGCCCAAGTCCACAGCTGAACTGAGGTCGTTCCTCGGCCTTATCAACTACAATGGGAAGTTTATTACCGACTGCGCCAACCTCCTACGACCACTACATGCACTCCTAGAAAAGTCGTCCATTTGGAAGTGGACCAAGGAGTGTGAGCTGGCATTCCAGCAAGCCAAGAAAATCATAGCATCAGACACCGTGCTTGTCTACAATGACCCTAGGTTGGAGGTGCGTCTTGCCTGTGACGCAGGACCCCATGGACTAGGAGCTGTTCTCTCACATGTGATGCCGGATGGAAGCAAAAGACCCATCGCATTTGCTTCACGTACACTGAAGACATCGGAGAAGAACTATTCACAAATAGACAAACAGGCTCTAGCCATCGTCTGGGGAATACAGAAATTCCACGCCTACCTCTATGGAAGGCGCTTTAAGCTGATCACGGACCATCAACCACTCACACGCATCTTCAGCCCGAGCAGCATCATACCTGCAATGCAGGCGGCGCGTATTCAGAGATACGCACTGTTTCTGGCTGGATTCGACTACGAGATCGAATACCGAAGGTCTGAAGAGAATGCAAATGCAGACTCCATGTCACGTCTTCCCCAACCTGTTGCGCCAGAGGACAAGCCAGACGAAGCAGAACTTTTTCACATGACGCAAGTGGAGACCCATCCCGTGACTGCACAACAAGTCATACAAGCGAGTCAACGCGACCGCATCATGTCAAGAGTGCATTTCCACGTCCTGAATGGCTGGAACACTTGCGATCAAGATGACGAAATCCTGCCCTTCTACCTACGAAAGGACGAACTCTCTGTACATCAGGGAATAATCGTGTGGGGATCAAGACAGTTATTCCACTTAAGCTACTGGAACCCTTCCTGCAGGATTTGCACACAGGACATCAAGGCACTGTGAAGATGAAGGCACTTGCACGTTCCTTTGTGTGGTGGCCTTCCATTGATGCCGACATCGAAGCTATCACCAAAAAGTGCAGCGGATGCTCCCGACAAAGCAACATGCCTCCAAAGGCACCACTTCATCCTTGGGAGATTCCCAGCGGACCATGGCGTCGTGCCCACTTGGACTTCGCGGGACCGTTCCTTGGCAAGATGTTCCTCGTTGCAGTTGATTCATTCTCAAAATGGCCAGAAGTCTATGTCATGAGCTCTACAAATGCAGTGCACACTGTCGACATCCTTCGCGACATGTTCGCACGGAACGGACTTCCTGAACGAATTGTCACTGACAATGGTCCCCAATTTGTAGCAGGAGAATTTCAGACCTTTCTCAAGGAGAATGGCGTGCGACACACATTCAGTGCGCCGTACCACCCTGCGACGGACTTGCAGAACGATTTGTGCAATCCTTCAAGCAGAGCATGAAGGGGGAAGGCTCAACAAACAAAAAGCTGGCAAACTTCCTGTTGGCATACCGCACCACACCACATTGTACAACTGGTGATGCACCTGTCAAACTGTTTTTCGGTCGTGACCTGCGAACTCGACTGACACTTCTGCGACCAGACCTGAACGGACAAATGTACTTGAAGACAAAGCAAGATCCTGTTCAGAACAGACGACTGCGCTCGTTTTTCGAAGGAGACCTTGTGTCAGTGCGAGATTACCGCAGCCAAAGTAAGTGGGTACCTGGAACAGTCGTGAGGAAAACCGGCTCTCTCTTATACCAAGTAAAAGTCGGAGAAGCCACTTGGAATCGTCACATTGACCAGCTACGTAGTGATCACTCTATCCACCAAAGCCAGCCAGAGCCGGAGGACGAAAATGATGTTTGCCCAAGCCCAGCGTGGAAGCGACAGATGACGCGCCAGAGATGACGCATCTGCAAACTCCAAAACAAGTTGGCAGCACAAGTGGCACTCCAGCTGTGGGCCATGGCAGTAACACTGCAAGGGAGAAACATCAAGAAAATACAACTAACGCTAGTCGTCCCCAACGACTGCGGCGACCTCCTCGCAGACTGGACCTTTAAATTTGTTGGGGAGGAATTGTTGTGTTTCGCCTAAATGAACATTCAGGCGACAACCCTGGGTGCAGAGACCGAAGACAAGATGGCCGCCCTACCGTAACCACTGTAACCGCCCTGTAACTATTCTCTTCGAAACTTTACGAATAAATTCAGTTATCAAACATAACAATGAGAACATCCGGTCCTCGAGACGTCTCGAGATGCCTGTTGCAAACGACGAACGCATGACGGAGGCACACGAAATGACTGATGTATTCCGTGTGCAAGAGTATAAATCGTTTCCGCAATGATACGAGTTTGAATTTGTATCTATATAGAACATATGGTAGGCCTAAGAAAACTAATCACGTTTATAACCAATTCCATTTTAGTTCGATACAAGAGACTGCCTAACGAAAATCATCATACGCATAGAGAACTGCTAAATATAGAGTAAGAAAAGCATCTGTTTAGAACTGGATATCAAAGCAGCGTCGGGCCCTCTTTTTGATTCAGCAGTTGAGGTGCATTCGAATGAAGGAACAATTATTTAACTCCAACATGAGGGGTTCGAGACTGCAAGCTTTATTTTTCGGGCTCGTAATATGTGTGTGGGTTTCGTACGTGACTTGTAATAATCACGTTGAGAAAAAAGATCTGCTGATATTTTGGTTTAATGTAAGAACCCGAGCCCGAGTGTAAAAGATAAGGAGGTCACAATGGCCTTGCATAATCAGTCTCGCCCTAGCTCACTAAAGAACATCCTAGGTCGAATGTTTCACATGCCGAGTGTAGTTGATAGGAAGCCGCCGAGTGCGGCTTTGTCGGCTCGCAGCCTGCTCTCACGCCGACGCAACGTCCGCTATCGACGCTTATCTTTTTTGTTTTGTCTCTATGCACAAGTTAGTCGATTAAATCGTTATATTTTTGTTTTACGCCTGTCAATTTGTTTCTATCTCCGACAATTAATATCTATTACAGACAGTTCGCTTGATCACACAGATGTTCACAGAAGCAACCGTGCGATCAGAAATCCTTGAAACTCGCGCTGGCCTGCGCTTTGACCTTAATACACTTTACGTCGTCGTCGTACGTGACTCGGCCAATTCGGCTTCAATGTTTTCACCTTCTCAATAATGGCGAAAGCGAGCTCCATGAAAAGGCGTTCGCGCACCTCTAGTGTCGATCAAAGCTATGCTCGGGTACTCTTCGCTTCAAAAGATACCACAGAAAGATGACCCCGAGAGCAGAAGTTTCGTCGATTTTCACCAACCTCATTCGACGCGGTCCCGTACTCTCTGAAATAACCACTGAACCAGCGAAGCTCTTGCGTCTTTGCTAAAAAGTCAAACCCGGTTGTGAAATTTTATTACGGAATTTTATCATCGATTTATGGCACTGAGATGATAAAGAGTGTCTTCATGATTAGATATTGAGAAGACACGATGCTTGCGAAAAATAGTTACTTTTTATTAAACAATTTCTAGCTTCACGTAGAGCCCTTAAGTATTTGTTTATTGCAGCGGCCCTAGAAACGGTTTGTTTGGAGCGGAGCGCCATGTTGTGACGTCATCACTGAAGGGGTCAATTGATCTGTTTATTAGTGCACAGCGGGCGGTATCATAGGACTATAAAGTAATGATAGCAGAGCGGTTAACTCATAATCGAATACGCGTGTCGGGTGGGTAGTTCAACTTGCTATAAGAAATGAATGTTCCAATTTGCAATAAACAAAACCAATTTTCGAAATTTTGAAGAAAATTGTTTTTATCCAGCAAAATTTTGAAGTGGAGCAAGGTAAAAAGCTACGTTTAGGCTGCTCGATTTTTTAATGATCTCCGAGATTTTTGCTGCAAAAAGCGCTTCTCCAGCCGAAGCTGTACCACCATCAATAAGAAAAAAATTGTGGATGCGGCAAAGAGCGGCATACACAAAAAGCCCTGCCAAAGCTAGGACATGAGCGTTATGGCATCTGAACTTGATACTAAAGAGCTGAAGCTCCCCGGATTTGCAGGCGAGAACAGCGACTGAAGACAGAACAAAGCGAATGGAAAAAACAAACAAATCGAACTGCATAACGAAATAAACGATTAGTTTAAAGTCCGAAAAAACTAACTAAACAAAAAAAGGAAAAAAAAACTGCATTATATTTGGTAACGCGATCTGAATGGGGAAAATGAACATAACATTTTTGGGCTCATGACGGAGTCGCCTCCACTTTTTGTTTAAACTGATTGGACAGGCAGCTTGTCTGAAGTTAATCTGGTTTACATTTATTCTACATCTTTCTCGGTTTTAACAAAGAAGCCCCAGGGTTTCGAACTACCGCCTTTTCGGAAAAGTAATATGTGTTGTCATGAGAAGCTATGAGTACTATTCCCGCAAATAAGCGCATTTTCACGATCCAACCAGCAAACTTTCTACATTCCCTACTTGCCAGCAGGGGAGTAAGGGAGCTGGTCGGGTGAAGAAAAAAGTTGGTAAGCACTTACGCTACACGTAAGATGAAACACTGCAACAGCTAAGGTGTGACGTCGAAGCCGCTAAAATGTCCTTTCGGTATCCAGGTACAACGTCCTCTGGTTTGAAAGACTCATATGTAAGGAGAAATTGACAGAGCCCACGGTAGAAGCCGGCTAAGAAGACTCTGTCACATTGCCACTCGGATAGCACCAGTAATGCGCTAAATTTGTTAAAAACAAAGCCTTTTAATAAAACAAAAACTTCAGATTGATAAGTAAAGCAACGCAAACCCAATATTTACTTTGGTTGGTTCCTTGTTTGTTCTTTGTTTGTTCAGCTTGACACATTGGCAGTGCGGAATCATTTTCCATAGCTTCGCTCTGCCCGTAACCTGAGACATGCGCCATTACGTTTCAGACTACGGAAGACGTTTGCCGCAACATCCGACCCATAGCCTGCGAGTCTGGACAAGGTATGATCCCGATGCAAGAAGTAATGAGTTCTTTGGATTCTGAGTCTGCACCATTTAGATGTGGCAAGTTCTGTGGATTGTCGTTAAGCCTTGCGATGGATGTTGAATGTTTCTCTTGCATCATTTGAATTAAATTGTTGTCCAGGTTTTCGGTACCGAAGTATCGATACATTTAGACACATGGATATTATGTTAACATAGGCAAGTAATTTAGTTTCTCTAATGAATCAAAAAGGCTTGCCGCGCTTTATTTTTCATTGGCTATGGTCTCGACCTCGTCCTCTCCCACTTACTTCTGTCTTGCGTTCGTTTGTCTGTTTTCACCCGATTTGTTCTTAATTAATTTTTTCTTCTTTGCACGTTTATCACCTATAAGACCTCCGTTTATGCGCAAATTAAAAAAAAAGACGATTCAAAACGATTTACGAAAGTGGTTAAATCAGCTCGCAATATCAGCTGTACGCATTCGCGGTGGTTCACCGATGTTTGAAGGAAATTGCTCTGTAGGCGTTTAAACGTTCCATTAAAGAAGACATTATTTTCACAGACACCCATATTATGCCTCTATTGATTTCCAAATATTCCTCCTGCAGATTAAAACGTTCCTTGACTATTCACTGATGAACTATTGTTTGTAAAACAATTAGTGTTTTTATAGATGCATTTATGTCAAGTATTGTCTTGAGAAATTCAGAGAAATATTGAATCAACAACATGCTAATATAACGAAATACTCTTTATGTATAATTTAATTTGTTTGTTTATTGTTTTCTTCTTAGAAGTCAAAAGTCTTAAGACAGTCTACTTTGAACGCTTTGAGCCCCCTCTTATGAATATTTGTATTAGTATCATAAGGTTTACAATAACAATTGTGGACTTCCTCTCTGTGAAGGGTCTGCTGGTTTTGTTCCGTCTTCATGACTTTGAGGGTCTAGTTAAAGCCCAAAAGGCGGGGGAAATATTTCTTTTTAACACTCGGTCATCAATGGGCGGCTCGATAGCGATCCCACTGTCGCAGCAGCGTTGTGGTCTAGCTGTAGAGGAAGTATTATATTTTGTTGGCCTTTTTTGGCTGACAATGATTTAGTTTTTGATTGTCTATTTGGATGCTCCGTTTCTTTCAAATTGACAAGTTCTTTTTTATGTTAAAGTATTGCAAATACTCGCGCGTCAATGCAAACATAGACCATGAATTTGTATTGAGGTTGGGGGCCAAGTTTTTGTGGCGAGTTTTTATAACAGCCAGGAGCATATTAATTTCTGAGTGACTGAGAAGGAACTTAATTTGTTTATTTCTATGAGAGCGTTCGTCACTCACAAAATATGCAGTGAGATACAAAGTAAATCCCACCAATGCCGCAAACGTTTTTTTTTTAGAATATTCGTCTTCTGAACTCACGATCACGAAATATGATATTCCTGTAGGTGATTAAAGTATCCCAAAACGATGTTTAATATATCTTTTTGTTTAACGCTTTGCAGTTTTTATGGTGGAAGTTTGTTTCGGTAAAGGAAACCATATTGAATGAACCTGAGACTGGGGCAGAAATGAACATACAGGTCGAAGGAACAGAAAGGGACAGGACGACGTCTCAAACTCAGCTACCAGGTTTATTTTGTCCTCCTCCTTATATAGCCTACAATCAGCCACCACCAACACAAAGGGGCAACCTCTAAACAGTCCAAACACCAAACCCTCCAATACACAAAGTAGTGCTATGGAAGGCCTTCATGCCGATTCTCAAAAGATAACTCTACAATCTCTCCCAAACTTTAACAAACGAATCAGTACCTATACCATTCTAACAAAAATTAAAAAAAAAAAAACATTTTATAAGTTTTCTTAAATGGAAAAAACATGGTTTCTGTTCTGTCAAAACCAGAAAGTTTTGTCAGATTAAGCTTTGCAAATATTACATATTTCGTCCACATTCTTAGATGTAGAAATGCCTTTCACGCCGATAGCCTTATCTAAAACATAATTTACCTCTTTTCTGTATAGTAATATTTATGTCGCTGTCGTTTGGCAACACAGCCCCCCTTCTATTTTCTACACACGCGAAAAAACAGTATAAATCCACAAACATTCCCAATAAATTTTTCGATTTGATTGTGGAATCTGATACGAATATTCTATATTTACATTTTATACCGTGGAAACCTTTTACCACCTGGTCCCGTTTTATATAACGTCAGTAAATACTATTTTATGTGTTCATCTAAAAAACTACAGCTTATGTATAAACAAAGCATATACTAAGCTCTCGCTACTTAGCATTTGTACAATTATTTGAAATGATTTTAATTGGTAAGTTATGTCAAAATGCAGCCCACTAATCTCACGTGCAAAACTGTCTAAAAACGGTGAGTACTGCCACTGACGTCCCAAACTAAGGTCTTCTTATAAGCGCAAAGCACTCTTCTTGGAATATTCTGCGAGGTTATTTTTTATTATAGAGATGGTTCAGTTATTCTCGATATTGTTAACTTAGTTCTTTCTACAACAGTTTATAATACTGTGTCAGAGTTAGGCCGGTTTTAATTGTTTCTTTCATAACTCAACTAAACCCTTCAGTTCCAAAAAAAGCGTTTTGTCTTCTATTATGATCATCTCTGTTTCCTTCACATTTATAACGCGATGAAAGGGACCAGTTAGAATGCGTAAGACATTTAATGTCCCAGCATAGCTTGACATTCAAAAAAAGAAGCGATTGACAAAAACAAAAAAACTCGACTTCTTGCAGGTAACTCGATCGGCATGCGGATAATAAGTGTGACGTTTCGTCTTGCCTTCTCAGTCTCGCAAAGAAAAATGCATTTTTGGAACAGAAACTTTATTGAGGCTCATAACGGAGTCGTCTTTACGATTTATTCAAACGGATTGAACGGGCAGCTTGTCTGAAGTTAATCTGGCTCACATTCATTCTATCTACATCTTTCCCTGTTTGAAGAGAGCAACCTTAGGATTTTATATTACCGCATTCCCGGAAATGTAATATGTGCAGTTATAAGAAGCAACAAGAATAATTTCTGCGAACGAGCGCATTTTTCCTGTCCACTCAGCAAACATCCTACTCTCCCTACGGGCCAGCAGGCCCAAGCCACCGAAGCGAGCGAGCCTGCCGGGTAAAGAAAAATGTCGTTAGCACTTACGCTTCCTATGAGGTGAGACGCTGCGACAGCTGAAGTGTGACGTCGAACCCGCTAAAACGTAATTTCGGAGCAGATGGATTGAATTAAGGCTAAAGGTGGGAGCGCCCACCGTAGAGTTCAGATAGCCCTTTCATATTAAACCAAGTAATACACCGTAGGAAAATTCCATAGCGTTTTGGAACCAATACGAGTGTATTAAATAGAAAACATTTCGTGAACGTGTCAAACAATTTTATTAGACACAAACTAACACTGCCATGTGCGAATTAAAGAACACTTCGAAAATCGCGCGCCCAAGTTTGAAAGACAGGGAACGGCGAAACTGCATGTGCATGCATGAAACGTTCCTTGTCTTTGGTGTGGCTCTCTGAACGTATTTTGCAATGTTATTGGACAGCAACTAACACCATATCCATGGTAACAATGAGACGTAGGAATAAAAAAAGGACAAAACAACGAAGTCTCCAACACAAATTGAAATTTATTGAACAACCATTGCCTTATATACATGTCCCTTTCCTCTTTCACAATTCAAACGACCTCCTTGCCACTACATAGTGTACCCTTACTTTCAACCTATACCGACAACCAGATAGAAAACCCGATTCACAAAAGCAAACAAGCCCGAATAACAAAGGAACACGAATCCAAACACAAAGCGACAAAAGAAAAAACAAGAGGATTGCGAGAAATTCTTGTATTGGCAAGGTCAGACTGTGAACCCGGCACCACTGCAAACCTAAAACCGTTTCGTTCCCTTTTGAAGGGATAAGTAAGGTTGACTGATGCAATTCACGGAGCTTGAAATACGCATAGGTTCTCTTAACGCTCTCATATTGCTATTTTTTTCTCTATATAAAACTTCAGTGCTCTCCCACTTGGGCACACAGTTGTTGCATACGTCTAAATGTTTGGTAATTTCGGAGTTTGGTGCATTATTTTTAAGGTCCATTTCTTGCTCCAAAGTGCGATCATTTAAGCAACGACCAGTCTGTACAACGTAGGACAAAACGCACCACAGAGGAATATTATACATGTCCTCTTCCTAACAAGGCACCGTAGTATCTCTGTATTTTTTCGTGCACCCCAAAACCACCCCTGAAAAAGGCATCAACATTCAGCAGCTCGCCTGCGTTTTTTTACCTTTCTTAACTAAGAGTACCTTGTGGTCACTGAAGAACACTTCCAAAATCGCACCCTCAAATTTCAAGCAAATAGCTCCACCTCATTTCACGCCCATGGTTTCGCCGGTTTAACGACCTCCTCGCTTGATTGGTTTGATCGCCCGTGAACTTTTCTGGAATAATTTGTGAAAACGCTTTTTTATTGTTTTCGTTATCAGCTGTCTCATGTTTATGTTTCTACGTGCCGTCATGGTGTCATGTGACATCGTATTGTAACTCCACGTCGCAATGTCACGTGACGTTTTTACATTACGTGACTCACGCTGTCATCTGACGTCACTGTGCAAAGGGGGTTGACAAAACAATATGACGTCGTGGATTCAACTGACGATTTGTAACAGGTTGACGTGATGCGCGGCGTGACTTCAGAGTCGTGTCGAGCGGCGTGACGTAAGCGGTGTGACGTCAATGTGGAATCTTTTGGCGGAGTGCTGGAAATGGCCCACATCAATATGGAGCGCGGTCATTCGCTCGAAACCCACAATGTGTTCTCCTATACTTCGTTCACCCTTAAGCTGAGAATAGAAACTCCGCCTTCAGCGCGAGCTCGCTGGCTTCAAAGCGCTTTGGTTGCGCGTCCCTGCGCGTTCCCTCTAGTGTTAGCAAGGGCAGAAAGCTCGCGCTGAAGGTGGAGCTTCTAGTTTCAGCCTAAGGGTGAACGGAGTATAACTACTACAGCGCTAAAAAGCAGGTCGCGGCTGTTTGTTTGTTTATACCTTTATTTAAGACATAACTGTAGAGAGATGTCTCAGGGGACTTGGAAAAAGGCATAAATGCCTGACGGGGCCATGCCACCCTTTTGGCAACAACAGTAGCAAAAACATGAAACACATAGGGAGTAATACAATTTCACTCCAATCATAAAATCTATACCAAACCAAACAGATACACAACAAAACAACATACCGTGAAAACACATTTGCTAGTTATCAATCATCGTAAACATTTCGCTTAAAACACATCCGATTTTATTCCTCTGTGAGTAAATTTTATTTTACTATATTTTGATATTGATGGAGTGATCGTACACAATCTAATGTAGCTAAAATATACGGGTGTTGGATAAAGGGGTACGGAAATTAAATTCTAGCTCTCATGTTTTAGCTTTAATTTGTTGCATGTTGCAGCATAACCTCAAAGATACCAGTCTTTCGTTGAAAGGCACAAGAAATCTAATTTTGAAGCTAATTAAACAATCTTTTAATGTGCACCTGGTGGATGCATGTGGAGCCTATTTGGGAGGTAATCTAGCAACGTTGGGGAGCTTGCTACGTAGTCATGACGTAGTAAGTTTCATCGGAGCAGCGCCGCTTTTTGGAATTCAACATCTTCCTTCATAGCTTTCCTCCACTCACAAACCGCGCATTGTACCAAATCCTCGTTTTTGCACCCGGAAACAGTCATTCTACCCCTAAAAAATTAACCGGTCGCTCAAATTGTGGACAAAGTTGCTTTCCTCACCCCGTTCACCCCTAAGCTGACAGTGCAGTGGAAGCTACGTGCTCCTTGGGCCAGCCTTACGCTCGTCACCCCACGGGTACTTCGAACGGCTCGGTTGTAACGCGTTGACGCTATTGACACCACCACAACGCTGACAGCGTCACCAAGGGCAAAGCTCATAACCACGCCAGCCTTGCTACGTCACAAATGCGGGGAACCTTTTTTTCTGTTTTTGTTTGCGCCGGATGTCCCATGACGCATCGCGCTCTCCGTTCGCTTCTCTTCGAGCCCTTGCTCGAATGCACCGTTTGGAACGAGAAATATAGCCAGTCGTTAAAAATACAAACGGGCGATTGTCACTTACGGTTATTATCCGTCGTACTTGACTTATTTCCGAATAAAATTTGAATATTTCAAGTTTTGTTTCCGTTCCTTTTTAAACGGTGTGGTATCAGAAACCTCAACCTTCGGTTTACGTAATTTGTTCTCGAACGCGATTTTGTTAATACTTGTCGCCTTAAATTATATGGGGCCATCTTTTGCGTGGTACTTGGCATGAAACGAGAATTTATTAAACTGAAATTGCCGCCAAATTTTCAGTGATAGTTTGCATATATGTAGATCGCTTACGTTGAGTATTTGGTATGTCCTAAAATATGGTGTGGAACTTTTAAGAAATTATATGTTGCCAATTGCTCGCAATGCTCTTTTGTATGGATAAAATACTGTCTAGATTTGTTTGAAATGTAGTTGGCAAGACTGAAATGCAGTAGCTTATGAGAAAGTGCACGAGGGCGAAATAAATTTGCCGTTTCACTTTTGTTGGAAGATATTATATTAATCTATTTAAAACACCAACAGCTCGACAAAGACTTGTTCTTAAAGAGCCCCCAAGAATTGAATGGCTGAAGATGGTTCAATAGAAGAGCCCTGGCATTTTAATTGCAAATTGGAAGGTAGTATCATTCCTTTTTCTCTAAACAGTAAGTACTTTGTTTTTCTACGTTTTAAAAAAGTTTATTAGATCTAAGCCAAACGTCTAATTCCCGCCACAACTATTTTGCCTTTCCCAAGAGGTCGTAGATGTGTAAGCCAGAAAAGAAAATAGTTTTGTCATCTGCATATTGGACTATATTTGAACTGCCATGTATGTTTACAATGTCGTTAATTTATAACAAAAATAATATAGGACCAATAATGAACCCCTGAGAAACCGCATATTTTATGTACTTAACGTCTGGCTTCACTCCATTTACTACTGTATATTGCGTTCTCGTAGTGAGGTAACTTTTAATCAGCGATAAGGCAATACCGTGTATTCCACAAAACGGAAGCTTCTGTAAAAGTATGTCATGAGGAACGCAATCAAAAGCCTTCTTGAGGTCTTGAAATATACCAAGCGTGTATATTTTTTGTTTTGTGTTCTCGAGAATTTGTTCTTTAATTCCAAAAAGTGCAACTTCTGTTGATTTATTTTTCTGAAAACCAATAAGCCGATCTCACTAAGCTTTCAGCGCATGCGTGACGCCGCCATAACTTTAGTTCACAGGAGGCCGTGCGTGCGAAGGCTCGTGCCGTCTTGTGCTCCACGCGCGTATACCTCCAAGGAGTTGCGGCAACGGCGGCGTGGTCAAACTGACTGGTGAGATCGATCTATTGTTCCTTTAATAAAACATTTTTTAAAGTCAAAAACTTAACGAGTCTTTTATTTCAAATATATTCAGCCTACTTTGCAAAGACTGAAAGTACAAAATAGATCTATAATTGTTTAAGTCGGTAAATGAGCCACCTTTGTGTATAACCGTCACGCGTGCATTCTTTATATCGTCTGAAAAGACACCCGTGGATAACATGAGGTTGCAAACGTGCGCGAGTAGAATACTGATTGTGTCGAAAACGGCTTTTAGCGGTTTTGGTTTAATGACATCTGCCCCGTAGGCGCAGTAATTTTTTAATGCCAGAATTACCTCCGTTATTTCACATTGGTCTGTCGGATATAGAAAGAGAGAATTAAGACAGTTTGTCGAAATGAACTGCTCGCATGGTATTTCAACAAAGCTATTTAAAGGAGCACCAATAGTCACAAAGTGCACATTGAATAGATTTGCAATCTGTTCATCTGTCAGCGCGTCATTATAAAGTTGAAATTTTCTTGCTGAGGTATTTTTAGAAATTATCTCGTTAACTGTTTGCCATATCATGCGGGGATCTCCAATACCTTCTGAAAACTTATTCATGTAATATTCGCATTTTGATTTTTTTAATATCAGTGTTCAGTTTATTTCAAACTTTCTTAAATACGCAAAGGTGAATTTCGATTATCTTTTTTTTTTAATATTTGAAAGAGCGTGTTTGTTTTTAGTTCTTGCATATAATTCCTGAAACATCCACGGTTTTCGAGTTTTCTTGAGGCGGCTTACGTGGACACAAAGCAGGATAAAAACGTCAAAGGCTGTGTGTGCATCGTTTTTCTGAAAATAAAATATCAATCAAGGCAGAAAATAAGATCTTTGAAATGCTGAATATTTCGTTCCAAATTTATTTTATTATTTATTTATTTATTTGGTACCTGCATCGCCCGGTGGGCATTAGAGTAGGGGGGGCGATAGAATTTTACAAAAGCAAACGCTCAGCAGAACAACAACAAATAACAAGGCAAGCAGGAGAAACATGCCAATATATACTGCAATAATATAAGAGAATGATTAACAGCATGCAGAAGTAACACAACAAATCATCGAACTGACTACAATAACATAATTTCACAAAAAAATGATTGTACATTAGGATGCTCTAACAGTGAGTCGGGCAGCACGTTCCAGTCATTAACTTTCCGCGGAAAAAAATAATATTTTAGAACGTCGGTCCGTGTGTGAAATTCTCGGATCTTTTTTTGATTAGTAGTTCTAAGAGGAACGTAATGAGGTTCCAATAGGTATTTCCGCTTATCTATACCAATCCTACCGTGATAAATATTATACATAAACTTGAGACGGTGGCACTTTCGTCTTAGCTGTAAAGGTTTCCATCCGAGTTGGAGCTTTAATTGAGAGACGCTATCATGAAAATTATAGTTCTTTAGCACATATCTCTCTTTCGATTTTATTTATACATGTTTGCGTGTGTGGGTCCCAAAGAATACAAGCATAGTCCAGGATTGGGAGGACGTAATAAAAGTAGAGGGTTTCTTTCAAATGAGCCGACACTTTTCTGAAATTGCGACGCAAAAAATGGAGCATGCCGCTGCCATAGGACATAGTAACTTTACATGATTTTTCCATCTTAAATAAGCGGTTAGGCGTATCCCGAGATGTACTGCCTCAGTGCTAAGTTGCAAAGGAAGATCGTTTAGTTTAAAAACGGTAGAGACAATTTTACGCTTTCTAGTGAATCGTGCGTGGACACATTTGGATACATTAAGGAACATTTTCCACTTGTCACACCACTCTGTGATCTTATTTAAATCACCCTGTAGGGCCTGGACGTCGTTGTCATCAGTCACTTCTTTGTATAAAACGATGTTCGATGATATTCCGTGCGTGATATCATTAATGAAAATCAGATAAAGGAGGGGGCCTAAGACAGAGCCTCGATGTTCGATGAAATTCCGTGCGTGATATCATTAATGAAAATTAGAAAAAGGAGGGGGCCTAAGACAGCCTCGTGGTACACCTGACATTACATCTACATAAGATGAATGAAATCCATACATGATGACGCGCTGTTTCCTAGCATTAAGATAATTTGCTATCATTTGCAAAACTTTTACATCGATGTTAAGGCTATGTAATTTATAAAACAAGAGCGAGTGATTAACCTCGGCAAAAGCTTTCCTCAAATCTAGAAAAATACAGTCAGTTTGGCATCATCTATCAAATGCACAAGCAAGGTCGTGATAAAATTCAAGGAGCTGAGTGTTACATGATAACCCTGTGCGGAAACCGCGTTGAGCCGAGGAAAAGAAATTGTTGATATTTAAATGACTAATAAGGTTACAATAAATTATATGTTCCCTTATCTTACAACATTCACTCGTTAGGGAAATTGGCCTAAAGTTTTCGACACTATTTTTTTTACCGTTCTTGTGTATTGGGACTACATTACCAAACTTCCAATCATAAGGTAGACGTCCACTCTCTAGCGACTTTGTAAATATTAATAATAAGTATGATGCTATAATATCGGCGCAAGATTTTAATACGGTATTTGGAATTCCATCCGACCCAGGTGCTTTTCCTAGTTTTATATTGCCTAGTAATTTTCTTATGCCATTGTGATCAAATGCGAGTTCGCTCATTTTACCGATAACTTTATCAACCGCCGGCGGTAGTGATGAAGGTGTGAAAGTTAAAAACACAGACTTGATGTATTTATTAAAAGCGGCTGCCTTGACGCCTTCGTCTGTCACAAGATTATGATCAACCAGAATAGAGGGGACACTAGCCACATTCTTTCGTTGCGATTTTACGTACTTCCAAATTTCTTTGGGACAGTCCTTAAGTTTGCTATCAAATGAGAGAAAATATTCAGATTCAGCTTTTTTTTATTTTACTTCGAGATTTTTTTGAAGATTTTTAATCTGGCCCATGATCAGTGAATCGTTACGTTTATATATTGTGCAAAAACACGTTTATTTTTATTTATTGAGCGTCTGATTTCTGAATTCATCCATGGCTTATCTTGTTCGCGCTTCGCGCTGACAATCTTTGTTGGAACATAAATGTCTACCATCTCTTGTATTTCATTTTTAAAGATGTTCAATAAGGTATTCCCATCACTTGACACACTGTACACCTCAAAATCAGACAAAAATGTATAAGGTCAAAACCTAAACTATCATAATTCCCTCTATTGAACATGTACGCCTTTTTGAGTAGGTTTCTATATCTAGGCACATTTAAACATTTCATTGTCGCTACTACTGCCTCATGATCACTTATTCCTGGAACTACTGAAGCGGAGGTGATCAATGGAAACCTATTACAAAGAAGAATATCCAAAACACTTGCACGACTAACGCCAAGTCTTGTGGGTTCAGTAACAAACTGATACAAATGGAAATGAATAATAATGTTTGAAAATGTTGCGTAGAGCGAGGATGAATTTTCAATCACGGGGCGGTGATCTAGCCAAGTAACATCTGGTAGATTAAAATCCCCACCCAAGACTGCAAGTCCCGGCGCAACAACAGAAAGTGCATTATACAATGAAAGAAGCGGTAGAGCAGTGCTCGATGGCTGCCTATAAAATGAACCAACAGTTAAGTATTCACCTCGGGATAGGGAAATCTTACAACACACCATTTCACAGGTTACGCCGGTACCGTGACTTCCATCTCCCAAAAGAAATCACAGCCACCGTGTATATTTCTGTCATTACGGTAGACAACAAAGTTCGGAGGGAAAACTTCCGTGTTAAGAACAGACGGGTACAGCCTCGACTCAGTCTGATAACAACGTCTGGAGTGGTAACTGAGATAAGACTAGCTAGGTCATCTGATTTATTTCGAATGCGACGGCAGTTTACTATAAGGAATGTAATGTCATAGACTGTCGCAGACGATGTTGCAGAAGCATTTTGTAATTGCTAGCGATTACATTCCACGACGGTTTGGGAATCCATATCATAAACGTATGTACGAGTTTCGTCCTATCGAGATTTTAATAAATCGAAGCTTGAAAGGAAGGTTCTTAGTTTTGGCCAAATCGAGTAGTTTTTTCCGTTCCATGCGCACTTTAGGCGAAAACTCCATACTAAGGCTAAACGATGTGTTTTTAAGCTTCGGACTTCGAAATAAAAGTTCTTGCTTCGTCTTAAAAGATACAGATTTCACTATTATTGGCCTGTTCCGCTGATCACTGTAAGCCCCCAGCCTATGAGCACGCTCCACAGCGGATAGTTCCAGAACATAACCGAGTCTTTCACGACACAGTGTTACCACATTTTGTTCAGAAGCGGACCATGACTCATTTTCGGAATCTGGGATACCATAAAAAATTAAGTTCCACCGCCGAGACTGATTTTCAAGAGTATCTTGCTGTAAGGCAAGATGTGACACTTGCTGCGATAATTCTTTAGCGGCGGCGTCAACAACACGCAAGTCCTCCTTTAGCGTTTTGATTATGATTAAATCGTTTTCCATAGCCCGTATTTTTGACGATAACAATTCTAGTTTATCATCCAGCGTCAGCTGTTTGGCTTGAATGTTTCTAAGCTCCTGTAAGAGCTTTGACTGTCCCTGTTAGTTTAGGCAGAACCGACACGTATTTCATTATTTCTGCAATTTGATCTTCAAGCTTGATAGAACCTGGGTTACTTTAGACATCTCCCGAAGTAAGAAGCAGTAGTTTGATAGTAGATAACGCTAGGACACAAGCGATAGCTTCATTAAGTACGCGGGTACACAGGCGTTTTACACTGTTGGGGCATGGCACCGACAAGAGAAAAGGGTCTGAAGAACGAGACGTGGTACTATGTCGTAAAGGACAAACCTGAAGCAGAAGCAAACGTGAGCATGCTGGATGCATGTCGGCGCCTAGCCCCGTCGGTGACTCGATGTGCCGCCCCTTTTGTAGGCTCGGATTCAACGATGATGTGCTTGGTTGCCAGACGATGTTTTCAAAGATGGTTGTGCTTGACGGCCAGTGTTCGCCCGAAAGCGAAACTGTCGGCGGAGCGCAGACAGCGGGACACGTTTCTTCCTCGGTGACAGTGGCGTATCCAGGGGTCTTGGCTGCGCTGGTTCCAAACAAAAGTGCAGAAACCTGTAGCAGAAGCAAACTTGAGCATGCTGGATGCATGTCGGCGCCTAGCCCCCTAACGAAAGTTTTTTCTTTATGCTTGCGCAGCTGGTTAACAGGCAGTAGACAGTTTATTAGCAAATGGTCGCTTATATCGCACGTTAGTACTCCTGATCTCAAATCCTCAATAGGAATATTTGTAATACAGAGTTCGAGGGTTGTCTCAGAAGTTGAGGTAGTGCTAGGTGGTACAGCTATTGTGTTTGTGCAACCATACGGTTCACATATCTCTTGAAAATACAAATATGATACATTGTCCGCGGAAGCATTTTTAAGATTACCAACAAGAACAACATGTAACATGAATTCTTTGCTCTGTTCAAGCAGCGTTTCTGAGAAATAAAAAAAAATCATTTACGGATCCCGATGGAGGACGGTAGAAGAGAGCAAACAAAATATCAGCATTGAATCACAGTGCACTCAAGGTTGTCGTCTATTTTTATGTATTCAGGAACTCTTTTGTATGATAGCTCCGAGCGAATATAAACCCCCGCTAGCCATTCTTGAGCGGCATTCAGACACACAGTCGTAACCAGTCAGCTGGACACACTCGCCATATAAAAACCACGTCTCCCTAAAACAGATTACGCCAAGACATTAATTTAACTCAGATATAAAAACATCTTTAACTCGTAGAATTCGTTTCGCGAGCTTCTGGCATTCAAATGAGAACAGCGAAAGATAGTGACGTTTCAAAGATGCGATATCACGAGAAATATTAGGCATAAAAATAACAAAGCTTCAGACGTTCTTTCGTACGAGTTACTTTACACTGACCAGATCATCTTCACCACGAATAACCACTGCTCGTTTTCCGTTCTTTTTTTTTTTACTAGTCCTTTCTTATTTGCATGCCAAACAAACGCGTATTCCGAATTCTGCGCCCATTCTTTCGTCATCGACAGGAGAGTGCGGGAGAGCCGGGTCATGTTTTCACAAATATGCACTATTGCCTTTTTCTTTCTTAAGTGACTGCATTTTCCAATCGTAAAGCGAACGATTACGCCTCGTGTTTCATCCGGTTTTGCGGGAGTCCATGCAAAGCTGCAATGTGACTTCGGGTTACAGGTGGAATATCCAGCTTTCTTGCCAATTCGTTCATGTTTCCACCACGTCTTCATTTTGTGTTTCTGGAATGCCGTGAATTTCAATGTTTAAATGACGGCTCTGTCTTCCAAGGTTATCCAAATCTAACCGGAGCCGAGCGAGTTCATTTGGTGAGGAACATTTTTCCAGCAGGACTACTGGTTTAGCCAGCTATTTAGTGAACTTTTCCTGCGCAAGTTAACGCATTTGAAAGTCATCAAGGACCGCAATGGCCAGAAGTTATTTGCTTACATAATGTTAGGCTGTGACGCAGCGTGCAATGCAAGCTGCAAAAAACTCGCAGCGTGGTATCTTCACATATGAGCACGCACGTGTTCGTCGGTCCCAAAAATTAACAAAGCACGCTCCGTACGTACAAGCGTTGGAAATATCAGCACGCACAGAAGCCCACTTGTACCTACGACCATGATTCGTGTATGATTTGACGCTGCTCATTATAGGCTATCATCTAAAGGCTGATTTCCGGGAGCGTAGTTCAAGAGCAAAATTCGTGCTGTAAATATCTAATACAACACGCCGCCAAATATTTGTCTGCACAAAACTCATGCGATGAACAAGCGATGAACGCCACCGAAGCCGATATATGGTGTCAAGACGTCAGTTGCGTGAACGACTACATCTGTACGCAAATGACGCGCTCGCAAACGCTGAAAACCATGGTGCACAGTACCAACGCGTACTATCATCATCAAATAGGCTTTTCAGAATATACATTTGAATAGTAAGAACGTGGTTCCAAGCACGGAGCAGGGCAGAAATAAGAGCTAGTTATTTAGTTAGGTCCCGCTCCGCGCCGGCCATTGGCCTCTTTGCCTAACGGCGGACCTCGGGCGCACAAAATCTAACTTGCCTAGATCGGCGGAGAACAGCCCGTGGCCCGAATCCTCCCGGAGCACCCGACCTGCATGCGCAGTTGGGAGCAACTCGTTTGTTGCGGAAAAAAAAACGAACTGTGCAATCTATGAGAAAATACAATAAATAAACCCCCCGGGAAACACCAGTGATGGCCCCAAGTTGGCACAATATTGGGTCTATTGGATTCCATTATTGTACTCAATATTGGAGCGAACGCGCTCCAACGTTTTTGATATCGGCCCGATGACGACCCCCCTATTGAAAAATCCGGCAAAAACTTCCAGTGACATTCGGGGGAAACGGGTTAATTTCCACTCATTTTCACCAGAAACCAGCGTAGTTTACTAGTTTTTTTGTGGAAATATTACCGGCCGCCACTTTCAGTTACCAGATTTCGGTGGACGTTTTACCGGAGCCACTTTTGGTTAAAATCCGGCAAAAACGTCCAGTGGCATTCGGTGGAAACGGGTTAATTTCCACTCATTTTCACCAGAAACCAGCGTTGTTTACCAGTCTTTGGTGGAGATATTACCGGCAGCCACTTTTACTGAAAGTTTTGCCAGAACCACTTTCGATTACCCGTCGCTGGAATCCTACCAGAAGCCACTCTCGTTTTCCGGCTACCGAACTTCACTGGAAGCCGACGCAAGGGGAACGGCTAAAGGCAAGGAAGCCAAGACGAGCAGGGGGATTGAGTTTGTAATGGTGGTCGCCAATGCAGTAGCATTTTCGTAAGTGCGTGTTTTAGCTCGAGACGACGCTGCAATCCTGCGAGAAGTGCGTGCAGCGAACTGTTTTGACGATCCAAAAAGGTGAGCAGCGATCACCGGCAACTTGCTATTTGCGACAGGCAAAAGTCGGGGCCAGAGCAGGTACGAGACCACTCGGGCGGCATTCTCGTGAGTGCGAGTTTTAGCTCGGGACGACGTTGCAGTCCTCAAGAAGTGCGTGCAGCGAACTGTTTTGACGATCCAAAAAGGTGGGCACTTTCACCCGTTTTCATCCGAAACCAGTTTACCAGTCTTTGCTAGATTATTTGCCGGCAAACAGATTTCGCTGGAATTTCACTGGCATCGGGTTTCCAGATTCCGCTGGAATGTCACCGGCCACCACTTTCGTTTACCAGACGACCCGGTTTTAATCTTACCCGAAACGGGTGACTCGCTTCCCTGTTTACCAAACTTCACTCGAAGCCGACACGAGGGGAGGGGAAAACCGAGACGAGCCGGGGACTGGGTGTGTAATTATGGCGTATCGCACCAAGGACGAGTCCCCACGCACCCTCTCTCCCTCGCATTGGGTTCATGGGGAAAATGCGCGAAGATCGTTTTGCTGACTTTTTTTTTTTTAAGAAAATCGGTTTCTTTGTCCGTCAACGAGCAACGGCCTGCCAGGAACGAACGCTCTGTCTTGGCTTCTCGTTCCATGTGTGCGACCTGTATTTTCCAGAGCAGCTGGGTGTGCATTTGAAAAGAAAATATTTTTCAGTGACCTGTTTCTTACGCCTCTTTATCCGCTTGGCTTCAGAAGCATCCAGCGAGCGAAAAAGACTGTGCCCAAGATTTCTCAAGGTCGGCGGATGTTCGTTTCGCGCGTTCGTGGTTTTCGCTAAGCGTGCTACTGACGCCTGGTGCACCCGCGGTGACGGCATCAGGGATGACATCGTGAGTGTGCCCGGGATTTCTCAACGGCGGCTGATGTTCGTTCCGCGCGGTCGTGGTTTTCGCTAAGCGTGCCACTGACAGTGTGTATGTGTCCGCCTGGTGCACCCGCGGCGACGGCATCAGGGACGACATCGTGATCTGTGCCCGTGATTTTTCAATGGCGGCGGATGTTCGTTCCGCGCGTTCGTGGTTTTCGCTAAACGTGCTACAGTATACGTGTGTGTGTCCGTCTGGTGCACCTGCACGGTTTTATTAGTTGAACTACCGTACGTCTAGGAATTTACCCAGCGGCATTGTGAGTACCTTAAAAGATATCTTTTGCGACGAAGAACTCGGTTGCTCCTATTTGGTCTGATTGCTTTTGTCTACAGCTGTGCAAGTTGTTTCACTGGTGTCGACCCTGTAAATAATACAACCTTCAGGTCTATATGGACTAACCACTTTAATTGTTACCGAATCGTCCAGCATCTGGTAAACATACACCAACCATGGTTCACACCTAGGCTTCCTCCTAAGTGCCTTCCATTGACGTCCGAAAAAAGAAAGAAAAAACACGGTAAATTCCGGCTAATCTTCAACAGTTTGCCGGAGTCTTTGCTGAACTTCTCCTTTCGTGCGGTAAGACGGAATGTAAGAGAATGGTGCCTCACGCTCGCGCAATAATAATTATAGAATTACTTAGTGCGTATTCGTTGCCCACATTCCTACGAAATTGTTGTTTGTTTGTTTTGTTTCTCCTGCGTTCAATGTGTTACGGTATTTTGTTGGCTGCCTGGTCCCACATACAAGCATCTTTGCTTTCGTGGGCCAGCACGCACACATCTATTTTTTCAAAGATAATAAATATATTATTATTATTATCTGCTGATCTTCTGGTAATTTCTGGCTTTACTGGAAGTGAAAAGAGTCCCATAATCCAGTAAAATAGACTTTTACTGGAAATAAACTTCCGGCAGAACTCCGGTGACATTCTGGTAAAAAATCTGGTGAAATTCCGGGAAAAAGCCGGTAACATTCCTGTAAAACAACCGGTGACATTCCAGTAAAAATTCCGGTGACATTCCGGTAAACTACGGCTTTACTGGAAGTGAAAACAGTCCCATAATCTAGTAAAATAGACTTTTACTGGAAATAAATTGTCGGTAAAAAATATTTTTCAATAGGGCCGGACTAACTTTCATTATGATTCCAATATTGGTTTCCTCATTTATCCAATTAAATACCAATATATCACACCAATATTACGCCATGATTTCCAATGTTTTGTCCCAATGATACTCCTGGATTTTTAATATTGATGTCCAGTGACAGTCCAAGATTTCCGGTATTGGTATCGAATGATATATCATGTCCGATATTGGAATCCAATGTTACGCCACGATTTCCGATATTTTTGTCCTGTATTACGCCACGTTTTCTGACATTGCTATCTAATGATTCGCCATTATTTCCGATATTGGTATCCAATGTTACGCCACGATTTCCGATATTTTTTTGTAATATTATGCCACTTTTTTGACATCAGTATCTAATGATACGCATTTTAATTGCAGCAATGTTAACCAATTACGTTCCGGCATTTTCAAGATTGTGATCTAATCACAAGTCAATTTATCCAATGGCAATATCCGGTTAAGCACCAGTTTGTCCCAATATTGGCAACCAATGATTGATCATTTTATCGTAGAATAAGTACTTTTTAATGGAGACAGTGTCAGATAAAATAAAAGTGAAGTCATCTTGGTTTGCATTACCACATGAGACAATAAACAGGTCAAACGTCTTAATGGTTCTTGCTTATTTAATGAATAGCACCTCCCCGTGGCAGAACAAATGAATGTCGGCACTTTTTGTCAATCGCGAATCAGCCAAAGTAATAGGGAAGACAATTGAATGACCTCTTGAAGTATGAACCTTTACCTTAGATGCAGATTAACACTGATTTTTAGAAACATTGCTGTATTGGATGTCTTCATTTCGAAAACGTAAGGCGTTTCAGCAGGATTCCAAGCTCTATGGTGGATTTTAGGTCACGAAATAAAAAACGTTGTGACAAACAATTTAACATCTTAGCTTGCGTAATTTACAAAAGCTGCTATATGTTTCGGAAAAAGAGCAACAACAAAAGAGAAGGTGATGACCAGAGTTTCGGATCAAATGTTATTTCGGTTCGTTTAGGGTTCGGGTTTACGGCTTTGGGTTCAGATTCGGTTCAGTTTGAATTTAGCGGTTTGAACAGCTAAATTTAGAATATTCTGTCAAAAAGGACAATTAATGAAGCGAAAAAAAGTGAAACAAACTATACGTTTAATAAATCAAACTTGTGCCCCCCCCCCCAAAAAAAAAATAAGAAAAAAAAAAAGGAATCACAAGATAACATTAGAGCGTCGCGGGCGACGATGGTGGTGTAGCAGCAGGATCGAACGTCGGGGTGAGACTGACTGCGGCTTGCCACGTTGAGTACCATTTGTAGCCGCGTGGGTCTCTGGAACATGCGGCCTAGAACGTTCGGCGCGTGGAACTTTTGTAACTCGATAAGACAAGAAAGTTCTCGAATTTGCGAGAACGCCAAGTAGAAAGAATAAATAAAAATGACCACATCTTCACGTGGTGAATGATGTTGATTGGGGCGAAGCTCTGGTGGTGCTGATGATTCTGATTTTATTGTTCATAGGTAGTGCTGATAGTGCTGATTTTTTTATATCTCATAGGTAGTCTTGAGTTCTGCGTTGCGTTTCGACTTCATTGTTACTGCTTTACGGTCGGTGAAATGCAGAGCTACTGGTTCTTCTAGCGGATCACCTTTGATCCGCTAGAAGCCGTGGGAACGCATCTCCACCGCTTAAGTCAACGGTCCATGTCAGAATGAGAATGTGTGGTATGGAACGTGGTAATATACGCATTTGAGCGTTTGACCGCAGCGCCCTCTCGTCTATAAATGTTGAGCCAATGCATGCAAAGTTTAACGCGATTATATACGCATTTCACCGCAGCGCCCTCTCCTGTATAGACGTTGAGCGGCTACATGCAACGTTTCATCCATGACATCTCCAGCTCTTGAGTTACTACCACATCTCAGAGCCCCTACTCGTCCCGCAGCCGTGGCCGAGTCGTTAAGGCGATGGACTAGAAATCCATTGGGGTCTCCCGCACAGTTCGAATCCTGTCGACTGCGCAAACATTTTTTTTTAAGAATACAGATGGGATGGCAATCAATGTGAGCACGGACGGACGGACGTACAGACGGACGGACAAGGCTGGACCCTAAGGAGCTTCGCCCCTAAAATCGTTCAGCCTTTCCACTCTCGTGAAGAAGAAAGACAAGCGGAGCTGTACTCGATAGAGTGTGTGCTTCTTCTTCGTCGCCGTCTGTTTTTCGCGCTGTTTCCTACCATGAATTCCCACCAACGCGCCTACATCGACGCCATGACGAACGGTCACGTTTTGAAGTGCGTGCGCTTGTTTATGCTTTGGTTTGTGCTCTCCTCGCGTCGGTACTCTTCGCCTGCGGCGTTTCTTTCCACGCAAACACCTCGCGACGCAACATGACCATCGTCAAGCATACTTCGATCGTCTGGAGTGGAGCACAGCGCAGGCACTCATTCGCGGATTTGCTAGGCCTACCCGCTTCGGCCCGAACCCGTCACCGGCGAAGAACCGGACGCACTGGCGTCCGACCTCCGTCCTTCAACCTCTTGTGTACTTGATTCTGCTCTGTGCTGGCGATGTACCGCTCAACCCGGGACCGTGTCCTACTTGTCCTCGCTGCTGCAGGCTGCTCTACGACAGCGTGACGGCATTACAATGCGACGGGTGCAACATCTGGGTGCACAGGAAATGCGAGCAGCTCTCACTGCCTACCCATGGGCGTCTGTCGAACTGCACAGAACCATGGTACTGCGGCGTGTGCCAACTGCCATCGTTCGACGACAGCCTGTTCGAAGCTCCGAAGCAGCCTGCACTAACGACGATCGCATCACCTACCACAGCCGGGGACAGACCAACGGCTCCCGGTACCACGGAAACAAGGAAAACAACCTCCTTCTGGTTCTCGAACTTCAGGTCCGTGAAGAACAAAATGCTGGAGTTCCGGGTGCTCACTGAGTCCCGCCCCAACACCATATTCCCCTTGTGTGAGACTTGGCTGGACAACACCATTTACGACAGCCAGCTCGTCGACCTGACACGGTTTCAAGTCTACAAGAAAGATCGTAACAGATCTGGTGGTAGAGTTCTCGTCGCCATACCGTCATCAATCACATGCACTAGAAGACACGACCTAGACCGGAACAAACTCGAGGCCATTTTTGTGGACCTTCATTAAAAACAGGGACTTCTACATCTCTGTGTTGCATACTGCCCCCCCCCCCCCCTCCCCAGCAAGAAAACCGAAAGCTACGATTTGTTACAGTCGTCGCTGTCCTCCGTTACCCCCTCAAAGAAGTACTCCAACGTGCTAGTTGTCGGAGACTTCAATGCGCTCATTAATTGGTCAGACTTAAGCTCTCCCAAGCCTACAGGACCATCTGACACTGTCCTCCTCGACCACATAGAAACACTCGGACTTACCCAAGTATGCAGCGAGCCAACTTACGTCACCAGCAATAACCAAGTTTCTTTCCTCGACCTCATGTTCGTCTCTAACCCCACACTCATCTCAAATTGTTTCACAGAACCCAGCCTCACAAGCTCTGACCACAAAGCATTGACTGCGACCACGTACCATCATTTGCCTAAATCCGGACCTCATGCCAGACGCCTCCATAACTTTGCAAGATTGGACACCAACCACCTGAATTCGCTTATACACCTCGCCCCTTGGAGCATGGTGTTCCAAGACAACCATGAAGACCCATATGACATATGGCTCGACTTTATGCACGCCATCGAAGCTGAATGCGTCCCCTCCAGAAAAAGCCAAAACAAGCCCCGAGCGCCCTGGATATCAAAGGAGATAGTGCTCCAAGCCCGACGGAAGTGTCAGCTGTTCGCACAAGCAAAGCGAAACAGCTGTCCCATTACACTTGAGGCAGCCCGAACCCTCCAGAGAAACCTGAAAAAACAGATAAGAAAGTCTCACCAAAATTATGCTTTGGACATGGCACAACGGGCTGTAAGGGATCCAAAGGTATTTTGGGCCTATGTAAGGCGTAACAAACAGGACACGTCTGCTCTAAACATATGCCAGGACGGCAAGGCTCTGAGCGACTTGGAGACTGCGGAACGTTTTAGCAAGCACTTCGCTGCAGCATGGACACCACCCTGCAGCCTCTCATCACAACCAGAAACCTGCCCATCATCATCGCAGTTGGCCCCCTCGCCCAGCTTAACCAGTATCCTTATCACCGAGGATGATATCAAGGAGGCTATTACCCGACTGAGTCCTTCACAGTCGCCCGGTTCCGACGGCATACACCCTGCGCTCCTTAAAGCATCTGGTCAACAACTAGCCCCATTACTGGCCCAACTGTTCCAGCAGCTCTTGGACACTGGGTGCGTCCCCGCCCCATGGAAGCAGGCTTATGTCACTCCCATCTACAAAGGGAATGGATCCCCAGCAGACAAGCCAGAATCCTACAGACTAATCTCAACAACATCCGTCGTCTGCCGTACCATGGAGCGAGTGTTAAACTCTGGCCTACACAGATACTTAAACGCCCATGCTCTTCTGTCTCCGGCGCAACATGGCTTTCGCCTCGGTCGAAGCTGTGAGACTGCCCTGCTCACTGCTGTTCACCAGATCAGTGACAGCCTGGACAACTGCACGCCATCTCTAACTTCATCCTGCAGAGACAACAGAGTGTGACGTTCAACGGGTCAAGGTCCCAATCTCGAAACGTTCAATCTGGAATCCCCCAAGGAACAGTACTTGGTCCGACCCTCTTTTCAATTTTTATCAACCATATCGTCCAGGTTATAGGCTCCGCCACCATCATGTATGCTGATGATCTCACCCTCCTTGAACCGATTCAATCTCAGGAAGACTATAATCAACTGCAACAAGACCTTGATCACATCCAAGCCTGGACGATCAGAAACAAATTACCCCTGAGTGCATCAAAATCTGCTACAATTCACTTCACCACAAAAAGGAAAGCACAAAATCCACCAGTAATTTTAACTGTTAATGGAGCTCCATAGGAACGAAAGGAGAGCATAACCCTGCTGGGTGTCACCCTTGACAGCAAATAAAGCTTCACTGCACACGTCCACTTCGTCGCCTCACGCGCAAGGCGGATGCTTGGTTTCGTGCAAACTATCAGTAAGGGTCTGGGGCCTGCTGTGCTGGCGCAGCTGTACACTGCGCTGGTCTCGCCCCTATTAGAGTATTGCTCGCCTCTCTGGTCGCCACAGGGAGCCTCAGCTCAGGAGACACTAGAGACCATCCAGCGGTGAGCAGCTTACGGCGTCTACTGCCGAACCTCTCTAAGTCCACGCTTTTTGCCATGTGACATCCCGACAACCCAACTCTTGAGAGCAGCAAAGTGGAGTACACTGTCCCACCGGCGAGATGTAGCCACCCTACGGTTGCTGGCTCAGATGATTGGTCCTGGGATCCCGCAGGACGACTACCTTCGCTCTGTGCCTCGGCGCAACGAACGAACCGGGCGCATAGACCCTCTCTTCGCGCGGACCCAACGGCACGACAACGCATGTCTCCTCCGGGGTGTGAGACTTCGGAGGTCCCTGCCTGACGCCATCACCAGCTTCCCCATCACAGACAGAGACGAGGTGACACAGCTCTGCAAGGCAACAGCCAAACACCTCTAAACCAACACCCACGAATGTCTTGCGTACCTCATCATACGTCACCCACCTCACTTTTGTCCCTTTCACCATCCCATCATCATCGTCCCACACTTCTCAAGCCAAGAAGCCTCGCATCACCATCATCGTCTAGCTGGCCACATAGGCACATATGTGTACGGGCGGAAACGCCTTCTATGTGACCTGTACTTAAATGTTCAAATAAATGTCTATCTATCTATCTATCTATCTATCTAACTATCCATTCTTGTATTATAGCTGGAAAGGTTGGCGCCATCTACGAACGACGGCGGAAACCATACTGGTTGTGTGCTTGCCGCCGTCGCTTATAGGTGGCGGTAACTGTCCAGGTAGTTATGTGTCGGCATACACGGACACGACCCTGGGGAAGCTAGCACTTAAAGGGGTACGGAAACAAAAATTGAAATGTTCAAATTTCGTTCGGAAATGAGTCAAGCATGACGGATAATAACCGTAAATGATAATCGCACGTTTGTATTTTGAACGATTGGCTATATTGTTCGTTCCAAACGGTGCACTCGAGCAAGCGCTCGAAGCGAAGCGAGTGGAGAGCCCGATGCGTCATGGGATGTCAGGCGCAAACAAAAACAAAGAAAAGATTTCCCGCGCTCGTGGAGTAGCAAGGCAGGCGTGCTTATGAGCTTTGCCCTTGGTGGCGTTGTCAGCGTTGTGGTGGTGTCAATAGCGTCAGCGCGTTACAACCGAGCCGTTCGAAGTACCCGTGGGGTGACGAGCGTGTGGCTGGCCCAAGGAGCACGTAGCTTCCACAACACTGTCAGCTTATGGTTGAACGGCGTGGGGAAAGCAACTTTTGTTCGAGTTTTGAGGGACGGGCTAATCTTCTAGGGGGAGAATGACTGTTTCCGGTTGCACGAACGAGGGTCCGAGAAAGAGGGGAGTCCTTCCTTTCTGTCTTCTTGGACCGTTTGGTACAATGCGCGATTTGTGAGTTGAGCTAGGAGGAAAGCTAAAAAAGGAAAATGTTGAAATTCCAAAAGGCGCCGCTGCTCCGAAGGAATCTGCTACGTCACGACTACGTAGCAGATTCCACAACGTTGCTAGACTACCTCCCAAATAGGCTCCGCATGCATCCACCAGGTGCACATTGAAAAATCGTTTATTTATCTTTAAAATTAGTTTTCTTGTGCTTTTCAACGGAAGACTGGTGTTTTTGAGGTTAGGGTGCAACATGCAACACATTAAAGCTAAAAAATGAGCGCTGAAATTTCGTTTCCCTGCCCCTTTAATATCTCCGCTGTAAAAGAACATTCCGCTGCCTGGAATTTAACCCACATCTTCCGCTCGGGAGCCAAACACGGTGGCCATTCGGCCACGTACGCGCACGCTCAGCGACGCGCGTGGCATTACTCCCCCCTTTTAAAAGCGCATCGCCTCGATGCGACATGCCGGGAAACAACACGGCAAAACAAACAAAAATTATGACAAACTACGGAAACTTGTAGAAGACAATCCTATCGAGCGTATTACAAAACACGATTCACAGTCCTATCGATCGTAGTACCGCTTGAGGCACACGACGTGGACGACTTCCGGTCGTTGAGTGCGGCATGATGAAGTCCATGTTCCATCGGGCATCACCTAGTGGTTCAGATCCCCGGGTCGACGAAGCACTTTGTATGGTCCGAAGTTAGCGTTTCAGAAGTTTCTCGCTTAGACCGCGTCGTCATATCGGGGGTGTCAGCCCATACCGAGTCTCCGGGCTTGAAGCGAACGTCGATCCGACGAAGGTTGTACCGGGTGGAATCAACACGGTTGTTGATCTTGAATCCGGAGTCGTGCGAGCTGGCGAATTTCTTCAGCTCGTTGAGCCACCAGCTGGGCGTCGTGGATCCCATCGTAGCTGGTTCGTGGGGCAGCATCGCGTCGAGCATGGCCGTTACTTTTCTGCCATGCCTCAGCTGAAACGGTGCTACTCCTACGGTCTCTTGCACCGCCGTGTTGTAAGCAAACGTGACGTAGCGCTTCGTGTTGTCTTACCTACTATGTCCCTGTCTTGCGGCGCATTTTGTAAAAATTAGTCATCTACCAACTGGCCCATATCTGTCACTATTGGTGACGTAAGGTAGCACCTCGGCCCACGTCTTGTGCTTTACGTCGACATACATGGAGAACATGTCGGAGCGCCACCGCGGCGGTAAATAAACAGACGTCGAGGACGATGCCTGACTGGGCCAGTCAGTGCCGTCCTCGATTTGGAATGCTGTCCCTGACTTTGACTCGGGCAATGTGCCTGGCGTGGATTATCACAACTGGCGCCGAGCGATAAAGAACGGTCGCGCACGTCTTACCTGTTTGTCCTGCATCAAATTCAGCAGCGATGCCTGTCATCGGGAAGGTGGAACCGTTCGAATCGGCTACGTCGGATATGGACTGAGTATCGCAAACGGGTAGAATTGTACTTCACCGTGAACGACATCGCTGCAACGAAAAGGACTGCCGTGTTTCTGACGTGCTGCGGGTCAGACACTTACTCGCTGCTGCGGAGCCTGCTCGCCCCTACGAAGCCTGCCGATGCAACATTGGCTGTGATTTTCGAAGGTTTGAACGAGCACTACTCGCCGAGGGTATCGGAGGTGGTGGCCAGCTTTAAGTTTTTTTCTCGGCATCGGCGGGACGAAGAGCCTGTCAACGATTACATCGCATTGCTGAAGAAGCTTGCCGAAGACTGCAAGTTCGCAACGTTTCGGGAGCGTATGCTACGGGACCGAATCGTGAGCGCAATCAACGACGTCGCGATGCAGACTCGCTTGCTGGATACGGCCGAGTTGGACTTTGAGACAGCGAGGAACACCGTTATCGCCATGGAGGCTGCCAAGAAAGATTCCCGTGCATTACCTGCTCAGCTGGCTCAAGCGACACCTGTGCAGGCCGGGGAGTCTGCAAATGTTGTCAAGACTAAGCCCACCAAACAGAAGGCAAGTGCTTCTTGCTGCCGCTGGGGGGGGTAATCATCTAGCACACCAATGTCGTGACGTGGGCAGCGTCTGTTTCAAGTGTGAGCAGAGAGGGCATTTGGCACCGGGTATTCAGATCCAATCCATGTCAAACGGAAAAGGCGAGACCCAGTAGTGGATCGAGACCTGTCCACAACGTGGATGACGAGCTGGCAGCGCCGGAATCCAAACCAGGAACGCAGGAGGCGTACGACCATTGGGCGCTTCAAGCGGCCGGACCAGAGCCAATGCGAGTCGAAGTTGCCGTCAACGGAGTGACATTGAACATGGAGTTGGATACCGGTGCCATCGTGTCAACCATTAGCGAGAGGAAGTTTACGGAGCTGTTTCCTTCGGCGACGCTGGAGCCATCGGACGTCCAGTTAAGAAGTTTTTTTGGCGACATGAAGCCTGTGGTGGGCAAGCTTGAGGCAACCGTGAAGCTGGGCAAGAACGAGCGCATCCTGCCATTGTTCGTCGTAAAGAGCTCGTGTCTTACGCTTTCCGGAAGAAGCTGGATGAGGGAATTCAAGTTAGGAATCGTCAAGCCAGAAGTCGTCAACGCTGTGACGTCCGTGGAGGAAGCGGTGAGCCAGTTCCATAAAGTATTTCCGGAAGGACTGGGTACCTTTGATGGCGTGGCCGCCCAGATTACCGCACAGGAGTGTGCTAAACCAAGATTTTTCAAGCTGTGAGTCGTCTCGTTCGCGTTACGAGACAGAATTACTGAGGCGTGGGAGCTTGGGGTCAATGTCAAGCTGCGCTGGCGGCGTAATGTCTTGCTGAGGTTGCGATGATTCCTCAGTCATCGCGGTGGTTTCGGCCGAGTTCCGAAGTTCCTCGACGTGGCCCACAGGGGCATTTTTCGTGAGGTGCTGTGTTTCTTGTCGGAAGTTCGTCACGAGGTCCAGGGTGTACACATCCTGAAGTTTAGCCACTCCTCTTGCGACGCCTATTCGTGTTCCCAGGAGCAATTGAAGGTTGCATCCCAGAGCCACTTCGCCGCAGGTAACAGTATTGGTCACGACGGGTACGACAACACTTGATCGCGGCTGTAGGATCACGTGGTCGGCAGCGACTTGGACGGCGGCTGACACTGTTTAGAGTTTCTCTGGGGGCGGAACAGGCGTCCGCAGCGTCAATCTGTTCTCACCAAGGTAATTGACGGCGCCGTATTCACACAGAGACTCCATGCCGAGAATGACGTCTCTGGAACAGTCTTGTAGAACGACGAATTTCACAGGACACGTTTCGCCGTGAATTCCAACGCGAGCAGTGCACCTTCCAACAGGCATGATGAGGTATCCTGCGGCCATTAAAATTTGCGGTCTTCTACAGGGCGTTGTAACTCTTCGCAGGCGGCGAGAGGGGAACGCGACAGAACAGCACACGACAAAACAACACGTGAGAAAACAGCACGCGTCAAAACAGCACAGCGTCAAAGCAGCACGGCGACAAAATAGCACGCGTCGAAATAGCACGCGACAAAACAGCACAGCGTCAAAACGGCACAGTGACAGAAGAGCACGTGCCAAAACAGCACGGCCTCAAAACAGCACGGCGACAAAACAGCTCGTATGTAGCAACTTCGAGCGGGCTGAAAACGAAAGATGGGAAGGAGGTCGAAAATCGCAGTATTGATTAATATATTCTTTGCTTTGAGAACATTTTTTGATGCCAGTATGCTAACTCCTTCCATCCTTCTCATTGTTAGCTGTATTTGCCC
>JABSTQ010006506.1:0-19203 GCA_013358835.2 Ixodes persulcatus | reverse complement strand
TTTCGTGTGACGGGTGCCATGATGAAATATCACGTAGTTGGATTGGGCGACAAAAACGAAAGTAAATTGTTTAAGCGTAACTACAACAGCCACGAAAAGTATAGCCAAGAGAAAAGTAGAACTTTTGGCACGTACCCATTGAATTCTGGCGCCTTCTAATCGTGAAATAAAGTGATTTGCTATTTTGACCCAACTAAGCTACGTCAGAATTCAACATGGCGGTCGCCACGAAAAAAAAAAAAAAAAAACTGTCTACAGAGATAAACGAGCAGCATTCACCTCATCAACTCGCAGCCAGACCAAGCGGACATGTGATCTGGTGTCGATAATATGCGGCCAATGTTCATCACAGCCACACGCTGGGGTTGGCAAATCGCAAGGCATGTGCAGAGTTCCAGACAATGTTGACTATTCCATGATTAGCGAGTTTTAGTCGATCATTCTGACAACTTCGAAAACGGCACCTGATAACGATACGATGCATGCGCAAAGACGTTGGAGGAGTACCGGATATTGTTGTCGGAGTTGTCGGAATCATCTAATAAAACTTCCCATTGCAGCGATGCATGGCTCGTTGAGCCATGCATTGCCACGAGCCCAAATCGAGTACTCACGCAGTTCTTTGTCCAACCTATCATCTACATTTGATTATTGTCACGATGGCTACTTCCCGTGTTAACGTCAACAATGCGGTCCTCATACACCCTCAAGTTTTACAAAAAAAAAAAAAGATAAAAAAGTCCACGCAGGTCCTTGCAATAGACCTCATTCAGAATTGAAGCGATCCTAGCAGCTTAATGGCGCACAAAGCATCTTGAGTACTGGGGGGCTATGTTCGACAAATGTTTCGTTTCTTTTAAAAAGAAACGGAAATGACGGAAGTGACGAAATCGCGTCTGATTGGCTCGAGACCCAAATGACGAAAGAGGAAACATTCGTCATTTGAGCCTCTAACCAATCAGACGAGATATCGTCACTTCCATCACTTCCGTTTCTTTTTAGGAGAAACGAAACATTTGTCGAACATAGCCCCCCTGGTTGGCCACTAAGTTTCGGTTTCGATTGGCCAACCTCACTGCATGACACCCCGTCGCGACCAAATACAGTGCCTGCATTTTCGAATATGCGTCTTTCCTTAAATTTATAATATTGTATATGTTGCCTACCGATATGGATAGAATGCTGTGGCACGTTTTATCGGGCTCCCGGCGTGCCGGCGTTTGTGCGCAGGTAAACACAGGACGACGATGGCAGATGGAAGAAGTATACGGGGTTGGCCATCTTGTTCCATCGTCTCCTCGATGATAGGCTTCTTAAATTATCCGTAAGCCGGGAGGGTCATGCTACAGTCTGGAGTGGTAGCCAGGCCGCCAGAAACGTATGGGACGCGGCAGGCCGTACTCCTACCCCTCACTAAGCCTAGGCAGGCCCTCCCGGCTGCCGTAGGTCCGTGTTTCAACGATAGCTCTCTCGAAGATGAATGGGTGCAATGCAATCGAGCGCTGACTTTATCTTTATGCAGTGCTGAGATGCACTACTTCGGCAAACGGGGCGATCGAAACCGAAACCATGCCACACTTCTCCATGGCCAACCAGGTTCCATAATGCGACGCCCGCAGCGTTGCGTGCGGGAATTTTTGGAAGTAGTCTATTACATCGTGACAAAGAAGCTTCTTGGTCAGTGCCGTTGCATGCGAGTATACTGTGGTTAGTAAGTTCGTGTAAAGTCAGAAACATTCCTACTGAATATATTATTGCACGGCCCTTTTAAGTACAATGAATCATGACTTAGTATGCTTCTACATGGTTTGAACGCTTATGCATTGCCTGCAATGGGCTATGTTTGCTTTATGTTGCCTTTTCCTGCGTGAAATGGCTTTCGTACGCTTCAGCGCAATTCGTTTTTGCGTGAAATCCGGCCCATAAACACATTTTGTATTAAAGGTACCGAATAGCCTCTTCCGCCACCAACAAGCAACAAGTGTTTTCCGAACTGCTATCGCGCATGTTTTTTGTTTGTTTTTTCACGGAGCGGGATTGAAACATTTTAACTTTTAAGCGGCCGTGCGCGACGGTGACGCCTGGACGAGGATGGCGGTGAAGATTACGAAAGGAAAGATCCACCGAGCGAAAAAAAATCCTTTAGTAGAGGTTCTGAGTGGGTAAATGTCTTGAGTGGTTTCAGTGTCCAGGTGGATAGCCTGACCTGGTGGAATTGATTGGGACTTCCGGCTTCTCGGCAGCGAATGTAGAATATTCTGCGCTCATTAGGGCGTCTGTCCGTGTAACATACAGCCTTACGGGATCACTCGTCGCTAGCGGATTTCATAATGGCTACACAGAACGCGCCAAGAAAAAAAAAAAAAAATCTTCGAGAGGTGCACGGAGAAACGCGAAAAGTTGAAGCATGCACACGATACCTAATAGAGTCTCTATACTCGAATACCTAATAGAGTCTCTATACTTCCACTGTTCGTGAGCAAGGCCGGTGCTAGGATGTACGCCATTACCAGGGACATGACCAGTTCGCTGCATACTAAACAAATTTAAGGGTTCACAAAGGGTTTTCCTGAAGTTTAGGCCTGCTGCTACACTTTTTCAGCACCCTTATGGCGAGTAATGTACCCATTTTAATCGTTAGACAGTGCTCTGTTTTATGGAACGCCCCTCATTTCTGGAAGGTGAAGAAATTATGGGAAAAAGGTTGCTGCTGCAGATAAGAGTGTAAGCGACCTTGCACCCACTTTATAAAAGTTCAGTGGAAATCGTTTTAGCGACTATGTAACATAATTATATACCAATGCTTTTGACTTGGGAATGCATTCCTTGAACTTTAAGATATAACACATTATGATGAATATTGACGAGAACGGAGCAACATATGTAGCCTACGTAATAACAACGGCAGTCACCTGTGGGCTTCAGGTCGGTCTCATTTTCAGCGTTCGCGCGTCTGGCGCGTGCTTTGCTCGTTTTCCGAAGCGACGAGCATGCGCGGGCTGGGCTGTGATGCTCACACGCTGGGGTCCGATTTTGCAAACATTAATTAATACGGCGTTCAGAAAGGATGGTGAAACTCTGTGGAGCGAATATGCGGCAAAGAACAGTCGAACTTCACCCGGCGGGATGTTGGCTTTGCACGAGGCGCAACGGCCTGTTCTGTCACCAGCGCAGAAAGAACGCCGCATGGCGGAATTCGTTCCTTTTTTTCGGTGGAGCAGTCAGCAGGATTAAAGTAACTAGATCTTGGGAAAGTAGCGCCACTGCCTTCCCTGTCTGCTAGCAGTACACAAATAGATACTAACATACAGACGACAAAAACCTCGCAAAATGATTGGCTGCCCAGTACCTGTTGCCATGGCAATAGCCATTTTGATCCTTTCAAATCTTCGAAGCTTCGAAAAGGCCGTTCTAGACCAGCCGCGCCAAGAACGCGATGGAGCATCGATGCAGTGAACTGAATGGGGTGGCTTATCTCCACAGACCTCTAATATACACCTGTCAGACGGGCACATAAAAGGAGCTTTACGCCAAAGGACCTTTAGTGTAAATGTCATTTAAGCAGTACCACATGGCAACACAAATGGCATTTAGCGTAAGGGTCCTTTTCGTGAACCTGGGTTCCCGCAACTCCTTTACGGCTGCTAAAGGCGTACTCTCGTCAGCAGCGGGCTACATTAGAGACGCGAATTGAGAAACAGATCGTACTGATACTAAAAATCAATGTTTTTTTTTTAATTTTTATTATTAGAAAAGAGCGTGTTTCACGTATTTTTGTAGAGACCTCGTTCTACTAATAGTTTTCTGTACTCACGGCCCCAGCCATCAGTAGGCTTCGTCCCGCTGCTCGCCTGCTCGCATCGTCCGCTTCAGCACTTCGGTTTTCCTCCTCTCGATTTTCCTTATAACCAGTTATCTAGCTTTTATTTCTCTACTTTATATTTATCATCTTTTAATAGTGTATTAATAACTGTACTGTATATATTTAATATTTTTGTGCATATACAAATCTTTATCTCTCTCTCGCGTCGTGCGAAATGTCGAACGACGGAGGAGGGATCGCCACGCTTCCATTGGAGCGTTGATGCGACCTGGACGCTGATGCGACTTCGCAAGAAGCCTTTCCTCTAGGGCAATCAGCCTCTGCTCAGGCAGATTGAACGTCGGTGCTGATCGTCGTTAAAGCATCCGTGATCGACGCCAAAGAACCATTCATCGATGCGAAAGCACCTTCATGTTGGGCGCGCAGGCACATCAGAAACTCGACGCGAGACGCAGGGTCCATCGTAGCCGGACCAACATCGGGAGGAAGATCCATCGAGGGAACAAACGTCGACGCGTGTGACAAAACTCAAGCGCGAGCACATCGCCGAACCGAACAGGGCAAAAGCGTAGCAGAAGCACGGAAAGGAGCGGGAGCGGGAGACGCTCAGAGTTGCCGCTAATTGCCAGAAACCACTTTGCTTGCACTTGAATTGCACTTTGTTGTAATGAATCGAATGAGCTCGTCATTATGTATTTTTAGTAAATCGCTTGCTTAAGAAAAATCTTGAAAAATTATTTATATCGCCAAAATATTATTCTTTTAGCGTGAACGTGCTTTATGCGTTTGAACGAGCTATACGAGACTTCAATCGCTGTTAACATCGTATAAAATACATTTACTTGCGCTGTCTGGCACGGCAGAACTTAAAGGTCATTTGGAAATCCTAAAGGCATTTGGCTTAAAGGTCCTTTTAGGTGCCCGTCTGACAGAGGTATTACAATGATTTGTTCTTCATGCGTATTTTATGGCAGGAAAAGTTTTTTTTCCAATGCCACCAAGCATCGACGACGCATGTGGTGGCCGTGCGAAGATGTGCACTTATTTCGCCTGTTTGTGGATAACAAAATCTCGGTATGCATTTAATGTCTTTATAAGGCAGCCTGTCACCGTGATTTTGGATCAGCTCAACAAAGCTGGAGAGGGCAAGGAGAAACTGCTCATTCCATAAACTAAAATGGCGGCTATACGGAGACCTTGGCGTAACTTTCTCAGCATCAAGTTACTTTATCCGGTCTGGTGCCTGCTTCATTTCATTACTATGTATGGTTTTTGTCCATTTGCAACTGGATGTGATGCGTGATGCTTGTATTCTTGTTGCTCGTAAAAAGATATCACTAGGACGCTGCTATCGCCTTTTAAATGGTATCGTATTTAAAACGCAAACAAGAAAAGGAAGAGCAAAAAAAGGAGAGATAAGTGAAAAACATGATTAAAGAATAAACAACTCTTGCAATTTCCCTGATCAAAAATGCTAAAACCTAAGCCATTGTCACCGAGGCACGTGCGTGCGAACTGTGATGCGGTATTGTTTCCAGTAACTCCATTTCTTCTTTGGTGAGGGCAATGAAAGACTTGACAGACGTTCCGTTCCACAACTCGTACGGCATATTTCCCTTCTCCCTTCGAGTCTTGCAGAGCGAACATGGGTGAACCTCACCTAAAGTAAGGGTGAGGTCCAGGAACTGAAGGCCGCCGTTATTAGGGAGTTTAGATTTGAACTCCATTCTCTTGTACGAGTTTCTGAACCGAGCGAGGACCTCCTTCGTCATAGTTTCCGTGAGATTGTGTACTGGGAAACACACCAGGAAGTCATACACAAATCTAAAACACTTAGCCACACCAATATATTTGAAGAACAGCCGCAGTTTCCGGTTGCCCCTGGCCAGATACATCTCACACAACGCTGGCGTTATGCAGGACCCGATGCTGATGCCTTCTTTTTGCGAGTGCACAGCACCATCTAGCTTAAAGGGGTCATGAAACAAGTTTTCTGCTTTCGCTGAATACTACTTAGAATCAGTTCCTAACCTTAATACATGAAAAACTAGCCTTACTTTTTCTTCCAAGGCAATGGCAATCGCCAAAAATATTCGAGAAATATAAGCATCGTTCATCCCCTCAACTCGGAGCCAGAAAAAGTGGCCACGTTGCCATGATGCCCATCCTATGCCACCAACGAACGCTAGCATTTTAATACAATAGCATTTAAAATCATAGCCACACGCTGCAGTCGGCAAAGTAGGAAACGCGTGCTGAGCTCCAGGCATTGTTAGAGTTCGGCTATTCTCATCACCGCAATGGGTGGACACGAGCCACTACCCGAGTGTCCGCCGAAACATTGATTGCTACAAGCCGGTCTTGTGCTCACGCAGTTCTCGTGTCCAATCCATGATCCGCGCTCGGCTGTCGTCAGGCGGGTGGTTTCGATCCCACAATTACATCATCGAGCTTTGCAAATAAGGCAAGACTGAAAGAAGTAGTGCCCTTTTATCCATGCAGTTTCACCGCGACATAGAAGCTTCTGAATCAGTGGAGGTCTGTGCGAGTACACTTGGGCCAGACTAGGACCAGTAAGCCTCTGCAAAGGCATTAACATTCCAACCCGATATCGTTTCATGACACCTTTAATATGCAAAGAGTGCAGATACGTTCACAAAATAAATAACAGGTTGCGGATCTTTCAAGAATTCAACCACCTCTTCCGAGTTGCGAACCAGGAATGGGTCATCTACTTAAAAAAGGGACATGTGTTTTTGTAGCTCCCTCGCTATCACGATTTGCCAACTTCCTTTGTCGTCAACTATTACCCGAAATGGACAACCTTCCTTATGCGTTTTAACGGCAAAGAAGTGGTTGACGTAGAGTTCTCGGCTACCCTTGACTTCTTTTGCTAGCCTATGAGCATACCTGGAACTTCAGGGCCGACTTGCTAGAAACAGCTGAGATTGGTGGAAAGAAAGCACTGTCAAAGCCAGGGCACGAGCTGAGCGTAACTCAAACCACGTCTCAAGACACTCACGCGCCCCAGCCTTTGCAGTGCTTTTTTTCACCCAGTCCCAGCTGCGACGCTGTTCTAGCAAGCCGGCCCAGAAGGATTGGCCAACTGTGTCCCGGCGTTGAGCAAACGCTTATCATCCATCTCATTCTAGAAAATTCTTCAGAATGGCTTCAGTGGTTTTCCTGCGTACATTTTCTTGTTAGAAATCACAAATTCTACACTCTTGTGAGACAGCGGAAGTCGGAAGTTATATCTTGTGAGCCATAGTATCGTTCTATTGGTGCTCACGGATCCGTTCTTGATCCTCAGTTGCCGAGTGGCGATACTCCTTCAATTCCTTCTGCGGTACACGCGTTTCTTTCCTCCGCTCGTACTTTCTGGTTATGTCATGCACCATGCGAATTAAGTCAACTGAGTTGTCTTCGGCTGTACTTCAAACTTGGGACCCTCTCCCATCGTCTCTAAAATCCCCGCCGGTGCCATCAGTTCAAGTTGACCAAAATCCCGAATTCATTCTTGCTTCCCATTTCATTTTTAGGCAAAATCCTAAAACATTACATTGATGTGACGTCAGGAACACATGGAACGTGTGCCAATAGGCCGTCGATTGATTCGCACACACACACACACAAAAAAAAAAACATTACTGAAAAAAAAAAAAAAAAGGCCATTGTCACCGCGGCACGCACGTGCCCCGGTGTCAACATGCGTAGGTTTGAGCGTTTTTGATGGCGAAAATCGCAAAACAGTAGTTGACGCTTTATCTATGTTTTTCACTTGACACTTCTTCGCGTTCAGTGTGTTGCAAACTTGCCACATCGCGACTTATAGTCGAAGGAAAAGTTAAAGTTTCAATAACATTATAAATTACCTGTATTGGCCCCATAAATTAAGGCAATTCGTTCATTTGTTTTCTCTAGTTTTTGCTGTGGATTGATTATACATTTTAAAGGCTTTCGCTCAGAAGTGCATCACACATCTTGCACAATTCTGTGGGTCCGCAAGAACAAACACGCAAAAACTGTCGTAATTCGTAGCAGGTGTATACGTCATTTTTTTGGGACACTGAAGTGTCAACGACTTTCTAGATCTGACAGGTCTCGTTTGCGGAGGTAATTTCGTCCGTTTCGTGTCGACTGGGCGAATAAGCAGGCATTATCATCGGGGCAACATGATACGCCAGCCACATAGCAGTTACAGAGGGGCAGTAGTTATCGTTCCTCCTTATCACATGTGTCTGTTTTATTTACTAATATCAGAAGCGTTTTCAGAAACCGTACCGAACAATTTATTCTGCTATTGATTCCTGCTCCGCCGGTATTGTCGTGCTGACAGATACATGACTTCACAGTAACATTCGGGAGAACGAAATTTTGACTCCTGCAACCAGTTTCATTTCTACAGACGCAATAGGGAAGCTAGGCAAGGGGGTGGTGTACTAATAGTTATTAAGAAGGAATTCGAATCTTTCTCGCTTCATTGATCGTCATGCTTGGAAATCATCTGGGTGTCTGTAAATCTAGCTCATCGTAGAATTGTTATCGGAGTTTGCTATCGTCCCCTGAACGCTCCCTCTAGCTTTCTTAGCGAGCTTCGTGATGCCATACACATCGTCATAACACGGCACCCATCATCTCCTGTATTCTTGCTGGGTGATTTCAAATATCCAGCAATTGAATGGTCAAAGTCCCCACATTCTCTAATTTCTTTCTCATCTTTTTGTCAGGAATTTGCTGAGTTGTGTTCATATTTTCACTTTAAACAGATTGTTTCCGAACCAACCAGAATTACACCGACAGTGCGAGCCTGTTGGATTTTGTATTAACTACCTGCCTTGAATTATGCTCAGAAGTAACGTACATGTCGAAAATAAGAGACTACCCTCTGCTAAATTTTGCTGTGACTGTTTCTGTGCTGAAGATTTCTAATAGAACCAAAGTGCTACGTAATTATCGCAATGCTGACTTTAACCAAATTAATGATGAACTGTTTTTATTTCTACAAACCTTTCTAAGCGGATTCGAAGAACGCTCAGTTGAATGTAACTGGATGCTATTGAAAACGAAGATGGCAGAGCTCGCTAACCGTTTTATTCCAGTTCGTGTAGTCGGTTACAATCCACAAGCCTTGATATAACTCAATCATTAGGCGCCTCTCCCATCGAAAAGAAAAATTGCGGTGGCTTAGCTCGGCTATGCCAGGATATACGTAGCGTGAGCTTATGCGCACAAAATGAGAGGCGCTATCAAGCGGCTCCGGTGCAGCGTCAGACTTGGCTACTGCGCAACGGAGGCGCACAGCTGGGCACGCGGCGGCGCCAGTGCGTCTGCCAAGCTATGACGTCACTCCTCTGGAATGCGCAGACTGGCGAGGCGCGCGCGGCGGCGGCTCCGGCGCACCAGCTGTGCGCTGTGTGGCGTCACTGCTCCTCGCGCATGCACAGCACGGCTCTTTGGGAGCCACGCGAAACTGCTCAACCTCGGCCAGTGTAGCTCACGCTACAAAACGTCTGTATCGAAGTGCAAAAACGTCTCGCGACCAATATCGATGGTCTATATACGTACCGCGGCTGATGAATGCGATTCTGCTGTCAAATCAGCAAAGGCAAATTTTCTAACCAATACGCTACCGAATATGTTGTTTAATAATCCTAGCAAATTTTAAATTTAGTAAATGCAACTGACAGTTTACGAATTGTATTAACAAATTTGGATGGTGAACCAATTGATGACGAAGAGTGTCTCAGTATGCTTAACAACGTGTTTTCTAGTGCTTTTCCGGGTATTTCTTCTGCTGTTTTGCCTTTATTTAGTAATTGTGAGTCTTTGCCCATGGACCCCGAGTTGATTAATGATAATGGTATTGCTAAAGTTATTGACTCTCTCAAATCTTTCTCTTCCGCTGGTGTTGACTATATCACTCCTATTCGTTTAAAAAAACACCAAATCATATTCCTCTGTCGCCCTTGTTAAACGTTTTCACCAATTGCTGGTGAGCTTCCGGAAGACTGGAAGATGGAGGGTGGTTCCCGTACATAAAAATGACAGTAAACATTCACCCTACAACTACAGGCCCATATCAATCACTAGCGTCTCATGCAAGATTCCCGAACACGTGCTTTTCCCCCATATCGCAAATTATTTGGAATCAAATGCATTTTGTCGCCGCGCTCAACACGGCTTTCGCCAATCATTTTCATGCGAGTCGCAATTGGTTTTATTCGCCCACAAGTTGCAAACCTTACTAAATAATCGATCATTCGCTGACTGTATATATTTAAATTTTGCGAAGGCATTCGATAATGCCTCTCACCAGCTCCTGCTACTAAAACAAACAAAAATATGTATTGAAAGTAACATTCTAAAATGGCTGAAGTTCTCTCTCACCCATTGTCAGCAATTCGTCACCGATAACGACGTCTCTGAATTTCTCCCTGTAACTTCTGGTGTACCCCAAGCTACTGTCCTTGGGCCATTACTTTTTCTTGTTCATATTAACGACCTGCCGAAACTGTGTATCATCTTCGATCCATCTATTCGCAGATGACTGTGATCTTTTCCAGGAAATAACCACTAGCAATGATGTGCATGCGCTGCAATCTGATATTAACGCTATCACTTCTTGGTGCAAAACGTGGCATATGACGCTAAATGTTAACAAGTTCAAATTCATGCAAATCTCTCGCTGCCACGCTAACTTACCCATATATCACCTTGATAGTAGCCCGCTCGAATTTGTCAAATCATGCAAGTATTTAGGTGTTCATATTGTCACGAATGACAAGTGATGAGGCGGCAAATAACTGAGTAAAAGAAAAGTTTAATCGGGCGAACTTGTGCCCAAAATAAAGAAGGAAAACAGAAGATAACAGTAGAGCGTCGCGGGCGTCGAAGTCGGCGTAGAGCAGAGTCGAACGCTGGGGCGAGACTGACTGTGGCTCGCTACGCGATGCCCCTTATGTACACGCGTGAGCTTCTGGAATAATCGGCGTAGACGGTTCGGCGTGTAGAACATTCTGACCTCGAACAAACAACACGGTTCTCGAATTTGCCAGAACTTCGTCAGAGTCAGAGTCAACAAAAATACGTCCCCGCGGCCAGGGATCGAACCCTAACTTTCTGCGTGGAAGCCACGCGCGATAACCGTTAGGCCACGAGCGCGCTGCCTGCTTGGTCAGCTGCGCTCGCGGCATTACTCCCCCCTTTAAAAAGTGCATCGCCCCGATGCAACACAAAACAAAAAAAAAAAAGAAATTCACAGAAAAAGGACAGCAGAATTGCGAGCCGCAGTTCACAGTTCACAGTTCACTGGTCGACGAGAGTGAAAAGTTCTATCGTTCGTAGTACGGCTTCATTCGGACGACGTGCACCACCTCGGGTCGCGGCTGACGTCTTGCAGATGGGCGCGTTCCGTCGGGAAGGACTTCGTAGTTCAAATCGCCGAGGCGTCGGATGATCTTGTAGGGTCCGAAATAGCGTTTCAGAAGCTTTTCGCTGAGACCGCGGCGCCGTATCGGTGTCCACACCCATACCCGATCTCCGGGTTGGAAGTGGACGTCCCGACGACGAAGGTTGTAGCGGTTAGTGTCGACACATTGTTGGGCTTGAATACGGTGTCTGGCGAGCTGGCGGACTTCTTCTGCCCGTTGCGCAACCACCTGGGCGTCGTCACTTCCGTCAACAGCCGGTTCGTGGGGTAACATCGCGTCCAGCATTGTCGTTACTTTGCGACCATGAACCAGTTGGAAGGGTGTCACCCCGGTGGTCTCCTGCACGGCCGTGTTGTAGGCAAATGTGACGTACGGCAACACCTCGTCCCATGTCTTGTGCTCCACGTCGACGTACATAGAGATCATGTCGGCGATGGTTTTGTTGAGTCTCTCCGTCAGCCCGTTGGTCTGGGGGTGGTACGCAGTGGTGCGCCGATGGCTGGTGTGGCTGAGACGAAGGATTTCTTGTGTCAGCTGGGCCATGAACGATGATCCACGGTCGGAGATCAGAACTTCGGGAGCGCCGTGCCTGAGGACGATGGACTCGATAAAAAATTTGGCGACTTCCACAGCAGTCCCTGCAGGAAGGGCTTTCGTTTCGGCGTACCGCGTGAGATAATCTGTTGCGACGATAATCCATCTGTTTCCTTGCGTCGATGGTGGGAAAGGACCAAGTAGATCCATTCCGATCTGCTGGAACGGTGCACTTGGGGGAGCAATCGGCTGCAGGAGACCTGCCGGCTTCGTCGGCGGTTTCTTGCGTCGCTGGCACTCGTGGCACGACCGTGTATAGAAATGAACGGTCTTCGGTAGCTTGGGCCAGTAATACTTTTCACGGATTCGGGCCAGCGTACGGCTGTAACCAAGGTGTCCGGACGTCGGGTCGTCGTGGCAGGCTTGGAAGATCTCCGCTCTAAGGTCGGTAGGGATTACCAGCAGCCACGGCGTACTGTTGTCTCCGAAGTTCTCCTTGTAAAGTACGCCTTGTCGGAGGACGAAAGTCGGCAGGGCTCTCGAGAAGACACGGGGGACAGTGCCCCCTCGTCCTTCGAGGTGCTCAATTAGCGCGCGCAACTCAGGATCGTCTCTTTGACGTCGCGCCATGTCGTCGGTGTTCACTGCGCCTAGGAAGCACTCGTCGTCATCGTCGTCGCCGCTACCGGGAGATGTCTCGACAGGGGCTCTGGACAGGCAATCGGCGTCGCTGTGCTTGCGGCCTGACTTGTAGACAACAGTCATGTTGAACTCCTGCAGTCGGAGACTCCATCGAGCGAGACGTCCGGACGGGTCCTTTAGGTTCGCAAGCCAGCAGAGCGAGTGGTGGTCCGTGACAACGCGGAAAGGGCCCCCGTACAAGTACGGGCGAAACTTCGTGATCGCCCAGACGACCGCAAGACATTCCTTTTCAGTCGTGGAGTAATTTCTCTCCGCTTTGGACAGTGTTCGACTCGCGTAGGCGATGACTCGCTCGGTGCCTTCTTGCACTTGAACCAGTACCGCGCCAAGTCCTTCGTTACTTGCGTCCGTATGAATCTCGGTTTCCGCGTCTTGATCGAAGTGTCCAAGAACAGGAGGAGTCTGGAGTCGTTGCTTCAGCTCGTCGAATGCGTGCTGCTGCTCCTCGGCCCATTCGAACTTCTCGGCGTCCTTTGTGAGTTTAGTGAGCGGTGTGGAAATCCTTGCGAAATCCCGAACGAAGCGTCGGTAGTAGGCACAAAGACCAAGGAATCTTCGCAGAGCCTTCTTGTCTGTGGGCGCTGGAAATGCCGCGACGGCGCGAGTCTTCTCGGGGTCTGGACGGACGCCTTCGTTACTAACCACGTGACCTAGGAATTTCAGTTCGTCATAGGCGAACCGGCACTTTGACGGCTTGAGGGTGAGTCCGGCGGTCTTTATGGCTTGGAGAACAGCTCGGAGTCGTCGCAAGTGCTCGTCGAAGTCAGTTGAAAATACTACGACGTCGTCAAGGTAGACGAGACAGCTCTGCCACTTCAGCCCTGCCAGTACGGTGTCCATGACACGCTGGAAAGTTGCTGGCGCCGTGCATAGTCCGAAGGGCATAACCTTGAACTCGTACAGTCCATCCGGCGTGACGAAGGCTGTTTTTTCGCGGTCCCGTTCGTCGACTTCGATCTGCCAGTAGCCGCTCTTAAGATCCATCGATGAGAAATAACGAGAGTGGCGCAGCCGGTCTAGAGTGTCGTCGATGCGGGGGAGGGGGTAGACGTCTTTCTTCGTAACCGCGTTCAGCTGCCGGTAGTCGACGCAGAACCTAAGCGTTCCGTCCTTCTTCTTAACCAGTACCACTGGAGAGGCCCACGGACTACTTGAAGGCTGGATTATGTCATCCTTCAGCATCTCTTGAACTTGCTCCTGGATCACCTCCCTTTCTTTAGCAGAAACTCTGTACGGCGATCGATGCACAGGGCGCGCGTCGTCCTCGGTAACGATGCGGTGCTTCGCAACGGCGGTTTGGCGCACCTTCGACGACGTCGCAAAGCAGTCGCGGTATTCGGCGAGGAGGTTATTCAGCTGCCGTCGTTTCGGGCCCGGGAGCTTAGGGTCAATGTCGAGCTGCGCTGGCGGCGTACTGTCTTGTCGAGGTGGCGAGGATTCGTCATTAATGGCGGCGATTTCGGCAGAGTTTCGCAGTTCCTCGACGTGGCCCACGGCTGCACCTTTTGTGAGGTGTTGCGCTTCGTTCCGGAAGTTCGTCACGAGGACCACAGCGCGGCCATCCTGAAGTTCTGCTACTCCTCTTGCGACGCCTATTCCTCTTCCCAGAAGCAATTGAAGGTTGCCTTCTAGAATAACTTCGCCGCAGGTAGCTGCATCGGTCCCGACGGGTACGACAACACTTGATCGCGGTGGCAGGTTCACGTGGTCGGCAGCGACTCGGATGGCGGCTGACGCTGTTTGGGGTTTCTCTGAAGGCGGAACAGGCTTGCGCAGCGTCAATCTGTTCTCACCAAGGTCGATGACGGCGCCGTATTCACACAGAAAGTCCATGCCGAGAATGACGTCTCTGGAACAGTCTTGTAGAACGACGAACTTCAGAGGGCACGTCTCGCCGTGGATCTCGACGCGAGCAGTGCATCTCCCGACTGGTGTAATGAGGTGTCCTCCGGCGGTTCGTATTTGAGGTCCATCCCACGGCGTCATGACTTTTCGAAGGCGGCGGGAGAGCCTCCCACTCAGAACGGAGTAGTCTGCTCCGGTGTCGACGAGTGCCGTCGCGTCGTGGCCGTCGATGATAACGTTGAGGTTGTTGGACACCGAAGCAGGAGCGTCGTTGCGATGCGCAGCGTCAGGAGAGTGGGAGCGCTCCGTCGTTCTTGGAGGCTCTTTACTTCGGTCGTCTTCGGCAACGCCACCTCCAGGCGTTGCCGCGCCTAGTTTTCCCGGCGAGAAATGGGCGACAGGCTCTCACGACGAGGTCGGTGCATCGGTGAAGCTGGACGTCGTGGAGATGGCGACCGGAACTCTCGGCGGGACGCAGGCTCGGGGGACTGAGGTCGTCGCAGGTACTCGTCGATCTCCCGCGGGCGTTCACCATAACGAGGGCGCGGGTCGTTTGGGTGGAATCCGCGCAGCCCGAGTCGTCGGTATGGGCATCGGCGGTATACATGATCAGCTTCCCCGCAATGGTAGCACAGCGGGCGTCGGTCGGCCGTCCTCCAGACGTCTGTCTTCCTTGGCGCAGGTTGCACTGGGTGAACGTGCGCCTGCTCTTCCTGTCGTCGGGGGTACTGCGGTGTTGGGGCGTCTCTCCGGGGTGGCGCCGTGGCTTGGCGGGGAGCTTGCGATGGTCGTCGGGCTATGGCGGCGTAGCTCAACGTCGGTTCCTCCGGTGCCACCGTGGTGACGGGAGCCTCTGGTTGGAGCGCCCGATGCACTTCTTCCCGGACAGCCTCGGCGATGGAAAGGGTTGGCGGACGACTGGCGATTGGCAGCAACCTTCGCAGTTCCTCCCGGACGACCTCACGGATAATGTCACGGATGCCGGGAAGGTCGGTACCGAGGTCGGATCCGGATGTCGCCAGAGTGGTTACGCCGGGGTGTCGCTCGTAGTGTCTGGCGCGTGCAAGTAGGGCACGTTCCATATTCGTCGCCTCCGTGACGAACTCGTCCACAGTTGTCGGGGGATTGCGAATGAGACCGCCGAATATCTCGCTTTTCACACCCCTCATCAGGTGTCGCAGCTTCTTCTCGTCTGTAGCCTGAGGATCCGAGCGGGCACTCAGGCGAAGAACATCCTCGACGAAGCTGGTGATGCTTTCATTCGGGCCTTGGGTCCTTGTTCGAAGGATGTCTTCAGCCCTCTCGCGTCGGTGTTGGCTGGTAAACGTCTTCTTTAGTTCTTGCTTGCACACCTCCCACGAAGTTATAGAAGCCTCGTGGTTCTCCAGCCAGTACCTCGCAGTCCCTTCCAGCGAGAAGTAGATGTTCTGCAAGCACTGATCAGCTGTCCACCCGTTATGACGGGCCACCCGTTCATAGTGTTGCAGCCAGTCCTCGATGTCCTCGTGGGCGTCCCCGTGGAAAGGCGTCGGAGTTCTGGGTGCGACTGGCAGGTATACGACGGCAGGAGCGGCCGGGGTCTGCGCCTGGTTTGCCATCGTCGTCTTCTTTGGCTTGGGCTTGTCCAACAGCTGGCCGTACTCAGGATCCTCTCCCTTGATGCGGCGGCTGGTCCGAGTTTCGGGTTCCGCGGAGAGTTGTCTTCTCACCGGGCTCGGAATCGGACTTGCACTGCGGGCTCTTGAAGGGGAACGCTGCACGGGCATGCGGTACCCCGCACCTCCACCAAATGTCACGAATGACAAGTGATGAGGCGGCAAATAACTGAGTAAAAGAAAAGTTTAATCGGGCGAACTTGTGCCCAAAATAAAGAAGGAAAACAGAAGATAACAGTAGAGCGTCGCGGGCGTCGAAGTCGGCGTAGAGCAGAGTCGAACGCTGGGGCGAGACTGACTGTGGCTCGCTACGCGATGCCCCTTATGTACACGCGTGAGCTTCTGGAATAATCGGCGTAGACGGTTCGGCGTGTAGAACATTCTGACCTCGAACAAACAACACGGTTCTCGAATTTGCCAGAACTTCGTCAGAGTCAGAGTCAACAAAAATACGTCCCCGCGGCCAGGGATCGAACCCTAACTTTCTGCGTGGAAGCCACGCGCGATAACCGTTAGGCCACGAGCGCGCTGCCTGCTTGGTCAGCTGCGCTCGCGGCAATATTACTTCTAATCTCAGCTGGCAAATTCACATCAATTTCAATACTAACAAAGCTAACCGTATGCTAGGGTACTTAAAACGTAACTTTCACTCGGCTCCTACTCCTATTAAATTATTGCTCTACAAAACAACTGTGCGTTCACAACTAGAATATGCTTCATCGATTTGGGACCCTGGTGTCGGAATTCTTGTTAACCAGTTGGAAATGATTCAAAATGACTCAGCCCGACTTATATAGTCTAACTACCAACGAGATGATAGTGTGTCCTCAATGAAATCGAACGTATAGGTCTTTCACCCCTAGCATCAGGACGCAAAAATGAACGACTTTGCTTATTTCATAAACTTTTTCCTCACACCACTTTAAAGGGGCACTCAAGCGGTGTTTGGGGAAGCTACTTTTTGGTGCGATGGCGTTAAGGAAGTGTCAGTGAACGAGTATCTAGAGTTTTAGAAGGCAGAACCGCCTATTCACGCAGGAATAAAATACGTGCGGACTCTTTTCTGTTCCTGCGCCGACCAATGAAATTATCGTATGTTTGGAAATTTTGGCGGCATTTCTTTCCCCGCTGCGTTGAAAACAACCGCGGCGACAGACCAATCACAGATAGAGGAGAAATGATTGCGCGCGTTGCATGCCGGTCGTGCCGGTCGCGGGCCGGCTCCTTCTATCGACGAACATCGCGTCGGTGGTGATTGTTGGCATGGTCGGCGTGGTGGAAGCTCATCGTTCCGCAAGAAAGCGCTATCCTTGACTGTGAATTTTCGTCGTGTGTCGCTATGATAACCCAGCACATACTAGAAGGGAAGAACCACCTACTCGTGCGGCGATGTCGTGGCGGCACTCTCAAGACAGCAGAAACGCCCGTGCCGTCGTGTTTGTTTACTGGTGCTTTCTAAGCATTTGTGTCCTCGAACATCGCCCGGATTTCTTATTTGGCGCATTTCATGCGTGTGCTCAAGTTCAAGGTATTACTGGCGAATACCGTATAAAGGATGCGAATTTTCACGCGTTTTCATCACCGGAGAAAAGTGATTAGTGTTAGCAATCCTGAACGCTCGCAACGTCTATCTGATCCCGAAATCATATTTCTACGTTGCTATATCGCTGCAAGATTACATCGTCTTTTATAATCGTAGAAAAGGCGTGTGGCGATATTTGTACTATTGGCAAAGTCATATATTAGAGTCGTGATCGTCCAAGACGGCTTACTGAATCTTTCTTTCATCCACTGTACCCTACAAGCCTATCATGAAAAAAAAAATAAAATAAAGCTTTAGGCTATAGAAAACTGTGTCTATATTCTGTTACGGCATTGAGCGGCAGTGCGCCCCCTTCCTAGAGGCGCCGCTGAAACAGCTGACTGCGGCGTAGAAGCGGTCGCCGTGCTGACGACCCGCTGCGCTTGTTGCAGTGGTTGCAGGTGTGTGTACGCGCGGCGCAGAGCGGTCGTTCCGGTTGCAACGGACGCAGTCGTAGGTAACGCGCTCGTTGCACATGTCTGAACCAGCCTCCTCCCGAGGCGAAAGTCAACGTGGCGACATCGTTTGACATCACGTACCAGAGGTTACGCTGCGATGCCAAGCGTTGGTTTGGTTACGACTTGCCCCAACCGCAAATCGAAGAACGCCCGAAAAGGCCTGCGTTTTGTCGTCCTCGGAACCCGAACACGACTCCGAAGCGCTGCTATCGTCCACATCGCACGTCGGAGTGGTGTCATAGGAAATCATCCCCGGGTCAGCTGTCCGCCGAAAAATTTCAACCGCTAACGGCGTCAGGTCCTCGAGCTTAGAGAACTCCGCCATGATCGAAGCTCGAATGACAAAGAAGTTCGGCCGGTGCGGTTCCCTCGGGATCACTGCGCGACGGAACGTCGTCCAACGCCATTGGCCCGAGATCATTTTGATAAGCGTGCGATGACCAATGAGAGTGGTTTCGTTTTCGGATGGATCCAAGGTTCGGCGGCCTTCAATTACATTTTTATTAAAGAAATAATCACCGTATGACTATATTTTTTGGTTTTTAGGGATACTTAGGGCGTCTAGATTCAGTTGTCATAATCAAAACACGAACTCAAAAAACACTTGAGTGCCCCTTTGAGCGTAATCCATTTTTTTTATTCTTTCATCCCACGCACCTCTGGTGACTGGAACCGACTTCCCTCTCTAATAGCCACTATTATAGTCGGTTGCAAGCTAAGAAAAAACTGGAAATGCCTCTCAGAGGAAAATGTATTCCTACGCCGAGAAACGCCAGCCAATCGTTTTCATGACGTCACGATTCCGTGGACCAATCGCGATCCTTTTGAAAAAAAAAAAAAGCTCAACATGGCTGCTGGCCTTAGCAACGCGACGCTAGTTTCTCGTGACAATTATTCTGCTTTTTTGCACCGTGTTTTACGCACCGCTGGCCGCTGTTCAAAACCCGACCTCGCTTGTGCTTCTTGAAGAACCGCTTTGGTGTCGCCGGTAAGGCTGCACCAGGCTGTTTCGTCCAAGAAGAATCAGGGGAATCGCTTTCCGATGTCACCTCAGTGGGATCCATGACGGAAGACAAAGAGAGCGGGGCGCGGTGGTGGTGTCGATGACTTGGGAGGGTGCCGATTTGTCAAACCCGAAAACTATAATTATTCTTGTTTTCTATTCATCACAAAA